>JAUMHB010089297.1:0-11289 GCA_032359685.1 Pittosporum tobira
TCTTATTGTATTGTATTTTATGAATATTTTTGTATATAAAATATATTTGTATGTTATATTTTACAATATACTCCATCCGTCCAAGTTTAAATAATAATTTTCGATACAAGTTTTAAGACATTCTAAAAACATAATTATATATTACATTTTAAAAAATAATAATTATTATATTAGAAAGTATAACACACAAATATATCAAGTATACAAAAATATTTTGAAATGTAGTTTTAAAATATAATTTTGAAACGTCTTAAACTCTGTATTGAACATAATTAAAAAATAAAAACACTATAACTTGCATGTGCTAGAGATTGGGAATTATGTGAGAGACTTATTGAATCGACTAGTTTTTTTTTTTTTTTCTTTTATTTTGCCACTTCAATAGACAACAAAGTAATTTTTGACAATGGTTAGACCTTAATTCAATTCGAGAAACTTTTTGAAATATTTTTAAAAATTTAAGAATTTTTAATATAATTTTAAGAGTTAATTTTTTTTAATAATTTAAAAAAAATTGGAGGGCTTCTTAAATCATTAAAAGTCATCAATAAGGTAATTGATTATATGTCAACATTCTAGGCCTAAATTCAAAGTCCACATATTACTATCTATTTACATTTGATCATATTTTGTTTGATAATTATATTTGATCATACACATCATGTCACAACTTATATTTTAAAATATATTTTTTGTTCTTACATATATTCTTTAGACTGAAAATAATATTAAATATTTTAAAAAATATTATAACACATTTATTAATAAAATTATGTGATTCATATTTTAAAAAATTTATTTATATAAAGTAATTTAAAATTCAAATAATTTAGATTATTTCTATTTTTTTTTCTTTTAATTAAGGTATGTTACTGGTTATGATATTTTTTTGGATACGGATGGAGTAATAAATTCATATCACGAAAAAAGGCCATTTAAGTGAGGGCTTAGGTTCCTGATTTAGAGTTTTTCTCCAAAAAAGAAAGGTGGTAATCAAGTTTAAACTCGGGGAACCCAGGCCTATATTTGAGCCGGTACTAGGGCACGACTCGCGAGTGCTTGAATAAGCTGCAGATAATTTCCGCCCAAATCTATCTAAATTAAATAATTTCCGGCGACTCCATTGCTCTCAGGATGCTGCTGTCTCTGGTTTCTTCACAACCATCATCATGTACTTACCATATCAGCTCAAACCACCTTAATGATTCGTTAGTTCCATTCTCATCCTTCTTTTCCCAACGTCTTCTCCTTAAAAGGTTCGGAACTTAGCTTCTTCATTTTTTTTTTTCTCTCTGCATATCTTCAATCTATTGGCTTCATTGTTTTCTACCGTAACATGTGGTCGTACCAAATTCAAATAAACAGACTAGAAGTAGCATTCTGATTCTCTTTGTTCTGTTTGTTACTTAAAAAGAGTCAAATTCATCTACAGGTCAGTTAACTGGGGACATAATGATTTCTTTCACCCTTAAAAAGTATTGTAATTAAAAAAGAGATGATTTTTGTCTTAAAAATTTACATGTTCGCTTGGTTTTGTAACTTGTATGTAGCTTATCTCTTTCATATTGGGTTCGTTTTTCATTCTAAATTCAGAAAATGGTTCATTTCAGCATCACAACAAATTCAGGATTTTGGAAACGTATAACCAATTCTTGTGCCTGAAGTTCAGTTATTTGCTTACTAATTTCTTATTTGGAATCAACAGTTTATTTTTTAAATTTGAACTTCTTTGTCACATTTCGACTCTATGGGGAGCAGAAAGCTTCATCCTGTACTTAATTGAAATAAAATAAAGATAAAGAAAAGCTTCATCTGTTCCATAGAAATGTTTTGGTGCTAAAGTTAGCCACTGCTGTTATGGTTGTGGCTCATAACAGAGCTGATTGTATAGTTGACCATTAAGCTGATTGTATACTTGTATTCACGGTTGGTACCTTTGTCCTAATTTATTCTTGAACAATGAACTTCTTCGTTTTTCATGACATCTTCAATTGACTCGTTGATTTTATTTATGGCTTTTGCAGCTATAGATAAATCAACGCTGTACTTGTGCTTGTGATATATTTATATTTAGTCCTACATAGGCATATTCATATTTGTTTTGTCTGTATGCATAAGAGTTAGTATCATTTTTGTCTGCAGTAATGACCAGCACAGACGCTGTTCTGAGAAATTTGGGTATTATGCATTGAAATGTAGACTTGCTAGGGTGAAAGACCCTCCTTCCCCTAGCCCCGATACTTTGGTAAGAGAACCTCACAAGTACTTTGACCAGGTCATGATCACGGTTCGTGCCGGTGATGGAGGCCATGGTACTGTTCTTTGCATGCCTAGCCAGAAAGCTCCTTCTAAGACACGGAGCAAATTTGACAAGGAGAAAGCAAGGAAGAGAGGTTCGATTAAACGGGATTTCAATGGGTCACTTATCCTTCCGATGGGCGGGCATGGTGGTGATGTTGTAATATATGTAGATGAGGGCAGAGATACATTACTAGAGTTTCACAAAAAGAGTCGATACAATGCAAAGCGGGGGGGAAATGTTGATGCCATGGGTGTTTTGACATCTCAGTCGAGTAATGGACTTGCTGCCCCAACACTACGTATTCCGGTACCTCCAGGTTTGTGCATTACTTAGTGGAGTTTGTTAAGTCATTTAGCAGAAATTCTATGCCTAATTTTAAGAATATCTGCAACAAAAAGGAGCGTGAAATTACTATTGAGAATATTGAAGGATGGATACAACCATACAGCTTAAGGGATTATTACCCTTCTTTCATTTTTACAGGTTTAATAGATAAAAAAGATGAAATGAATATGAGATGTTCACTATTTCTATAAGTAATTGGGAAAGCCTGTCCGGTTTATGATATGCTCGTTAAATGTCTTGTAATTGACAGGTACAGTTGTAAAACATAAACGAGGGAAGTTATTGGCCGATCTGGCACGTCCAGGTGATGAAGTTCTTGTTGCAAGGGGTGGACAAGGAGGGGTGATTATTCTGAATTCTCAACTATTTTTGATATCCATCAGCTGAATTGAAGTATATTAGAAATTATAGAGTATAAGGCTATAAAACATTTGCATCTTTCATAGGATAGGTCGTCTTGCAATATGGATAGAGATTCAGTCTACTGAGAATCTTATACTTGAGGATGAGTCACTAATTCTCTGTTCCACAAAAACCGTCCCATTTCTCAAAAAATACTAATAAAAAAAGCCCACAAAAAGAGTACCGTTTTCATTGATTATAGTGTAAATAACACTGTCCTCAAGTTATCATGACAATCACATTATCATGTGATCACTGCTAAACTAAACATTCATTACTTTAGGGATAAACGGGGAATGAAAATATATCCTTAATATTTGTAAATTTGTCAAATGGTACTCTTTTTGTGGAATGGAGGGAGTAGTATTTAAATCTGGTTTACTTGATCATTAACTGGTTATCTTTGGTTGTGCAGATTAGCTTGTTGGAAATGCCAGAGCATAAAAGGAAAAAAATGATGACTTCAACTATAAATGTGATGAGAGATGATAGTGATAAGGTAAAGATTGAACTTGTTTGTGGTCTCCCTTTCATGACATGCACCCCTCGGTTTATTTCATGAACCTAATGAAAGGAAATTTCTGCAATAGGGAACAAGAAATCACTAGCTGAGCTCCTCTGCCTGTACTTTAAATAAATAAATAAATTATTTGAATCAATTTATGCAACATACTAACATTTTAATCACATAATATTTATTGAATGTTAGTTCAAAATATATCTTTGTTTATATCTGAATTTCTGTAGCTTGACATTGAATACATTGCGCATATATTGCATAAAAGGGTATTACTTTGGTCATTCTTTAGGTAGGGATATCTGTTCTCGTCACTAAATTCCTGATATTTGTTGGCATCCTCATCGGAACCAGTATCTTTTTGAATGAGATGCGCACCTCTTCAGGCCTTGAAATATTTTTCATGATTGTTTCATTTTTGCAGATTCTAGTTCTTGGTCAACCTGGGGAGGAGGTTAGTTTGCAGTTGATACTAAGAGTAGTAGCTGATGTTGGCCTCGTTGTAAGTCCTTGTACTTTCTTTCCCAACTTTTGTGCATGAACATACATATGTAATATATCTAATTATCTATCGTGTGCACACTGTACACCTTCATACAAGGTTATGCACGTATGCATATTTATATGTAGATATGCAGGTTTATAAACACACAAAAAGATACTTGCTAATTGACTGGTATTCCAATTTTGCAGTGTTGCGAAGTCGGGAATTTTGATATTTTTAAAAAAAAAATTAAAAAATTAAAAAATTTAAAAAATTTATTTTTTTATTTTATAGTAAGAGGTGATAGAATAATTTGCGTTGTGCACACTGTGCAGCTGCGGGAATTTTGGTATGCGTTACATAAATTTACTTATTGAGGGTTCAGATTTTTGAGAGTTTAAATGTGCTTTCTTCTAGGGACTTCCAAATGCTGGCAAATCTACCCTACTGGCAGCCACTACTCTTGCAAAACCTGATATTGCTGATTATCCATTCACAACCTTAATGCCGAACCTTGGACGCCTAGATGGTGACCCAAGTTTAGGTGCGGGAAAGTATTCATCTGAAGCAACATTAGCTGATTTGCCCGGCCTTATTGAAGGTGCACATCTGGGAAAGGTATATCGGATTTTGTTTCTTTATTTTATTTAAAGCTCTTAACTGTAGCTAGTACTTAACCTTGTCATCTGACAGGGACTTGGTCGTAATTTCTTGAGGCACCTGAGGAGAACTCGGTTATTAGTCCATGTTGTTGATGCAGTTGCAATAGACCCTGTCAGTGACTATAGAACTGTTAAGGAAGTATGTCTGTCCCCACTTGTACAACTTGTTATTGATTCCTTCTCCTTATTGGCTGCTTTTCTTTATGCATGTGTATGTAAATTGTCCTACTGAACCGTTCAGACAAAGTTTTGCCTCATTTAAAAAAAAAGAAGCATATGATCAATTTTTCCATTTTTTAGTCTTCCCACTTAAACATCTGCTGAGGCACACGAAATTTATTTTGCAGGAATTGCGTATGTACAATCCTGATTACCTTGAACGACCCTCTATTGTGGTGCTAAATAAGATTGATATTCCTGAGGTATGTACTACTCCTATAACTCTTTCTTTGCATTCTGGTATACTACTTAGGTCTTATAATTTTTGTTTGGGCAGTGAGCCAGTGATACATTTCATTTATTTGTTTCACACTGGGATTTAACATATACATCAATTTTAATTATAGGCCTTTGACCGGCTTCCTTCTTTGACTCAAGAAATATGGAGCATTGGAACCGATAAGTTAACCGCTCGGGATGAGATAAACTCTGAAGATGCACTTCAATCACTCTCAGCTGACGGGGAACGAGCAGATGATCTTTCTCCAGAGATCCATGATAAGGATAGAAGAGTTAAAGAGATTGAAGAATATCCTCGTCCTCTTGCTATTGTGGGAGTTAGTGTTCTGTAAGTTCTTTACTGAATTAGGGTTTTCATTTCAATTGTCGTAAATAGATATTCCATAAAAATTGTCATGTTGCTTTTCTTTGGTTTTAACTAGACTTAGTTTTCAGTTTATATTAGGCCAACGAAGGATAGCTTCTTATAGCTCTCTCTTTTCCACAAATAGAGTACCATTTGCAAAATTTGTATTAAGGATAAGATTCATTGCATTATTACCTTTCAAATAATGAATGTTAGTCTAATGGTAGTACTTGATAATGTAATTTCAATGTATAACTTTAGAACATTGTGTCATTGTATACTCGTCAATAAAATAAGTACTTGAGAACATTATGTCATTTTATGCTTTCATCAATAAAGTAAGTAATCTTTTTTTGTGGAACAAAAGAATTCAAGATTTTGAACTATCTTTGTTGAGCGGAGAGAGTAATTTTCTTAATTATATTTTATAGAGAAGCATGTCTAGGAAATGCACAGGCACTTTCTTTTTGTACTGGAGAAATTTATAGCATGGTTTTAGAGTCACAATAACTCGTGTTTGCAAAAGTTTCTCGTGTCTACATAACAATTGGAGTTGTTTTAATATATTTATTGGATTTGTTTCTATGTACCAAAGTAGTTAAAATGAAAGTTTTATCATGTTGTTATTTGCAGACAAGGAACCAATATCAGCGAAATGTTGAAGGAGATACGTGCAGCCTTACGAAAGTGTCCAGATCCTAATGAAGTTGCAGTTCTGCAACTATCAGCTAGACGATAAGAGCTCTTGAAGGTAATATGAGATATCTAGAGGAGCTTGTTGATGCAATGTTGTGTATTATTCGTCACATAATTTAGTTAGATGGAACAATTCGACTGTATCCCTGCGCCAGCAAATGTGTATATACGGCCGCTGATACATTTATACTGGACTCTTATACTTTAACTCGTGACGTAAGTATACAATGGCATCCCAGACGTTAGTGTGGCTGTGAGAAATTAAAACAAATAAGATACAGTAATTTCCGCCCTCAAACATGGTAGATGAGTTCATATAGATTATGAAATTTACTGCAGTTTTGTTTGGTGAAGTGAAATGATGCTGCGCTTTTTGTTATCATACATGTTTAGTGAACGTATCGTACATGTATGTGTTCGTGCGCGCGCGCGAGGACACTAGATTCAGTTCTCTTGAGGTCTGCCAGAGTTAAAGGAACTGAGATTTTCAAAGAGGATGATAATTCTACAAGTTTGTGTGAACTTATTTACTATTCATGCAAGGATCTTATGAAAATATCAATTACATTTTTGAAAATATCATTTCACTAAATAAACAATGTTCCTTATTTGTCCCTCTTTAGTGTACTGGTCCTCTTGGCGCACATTAAATGTGTGTCAAAAAAAAATCTAAATTTTTTGGACTTAATGAAAAAAAATAAAATTAGGGATGAGTAGTGGGAGATTTAGCTAGTTACCGGTTGACTTCAACTTGATAAAAAAATATTCTACAAGAAAAAAATTAAATTTAGACTTCATCAAAGAACCATTTTTTTTTAATGTAGTTTTCGCTTTATAATATAAAAAGCATGTAGACGGATGTTCCAAAATATTGTCATAATACTTGTAAACTTCACCCTTTTAATCCTTTTTATTACTACGATTTTTGGTTTCTCAAAAAATAATAATAATAATAATACCCTCTTTATTTTTTAATTGCAATATATTTCAAACAGACTTCCAATATCAAACTAATGAACATAGAAATCCCACGTCTGAACTAGTATTGATTTGGTTCCAATTGATTAGAATTTATTTTTAAACATTAATTATTTTAAAATTAAATTTTTTTATTAATTAATTATAATAATATTATCAATTTATTTTAATAAATAAATTAATTAATATTTTTTAACTTAATTTTTTTTAATTAATAAATAAATTATAAACTATTGTAAGCTGCCCCAAATAAGTTAATAGTCCTGTTACTGCTCCTCTACATGTTGACTGTCCAGATATGCCTGGTTATGGGGGAGTACGTTCCTGCTTAAGCTTATCTGCACAAAATAGCCGCCAAAAAAAAATTAACATCATTATCACATCACAATGTCACCTTCAAAGCACGTGACTTTTAGAATCGTACGTGGCACACATTTTTCTTTTATCGATCCAGGAGATGCAGAACATGTTCGTCTAACAAAATGAGTATGTCTGCGTAAGAGCCTATGTATTGTGTGTGTGCTTACATATATAATTATTTTTTTTTCATTTAATAGAATAGAAAAATTATTTAAAATTTATATTTTTGTTTTATAATATATGCAATAATTTAATTTTATGTAAATTTTAAAAAATATGGTTGATAAATATAATTTTAAATATGAGAATATTAATTAATATTATTATTTAAATAAAAAATAGTGAATTAATAGTTAAAATAATATAGTATAGTATTGATATAATAGTTTAAAATAGATAATAGTAATTGAAGTGGTGAATCATATTTGATAAAGTAAGTGTAGTTTAAACAATTAACATTATTAAACTTTTCAATTTAGATATGTTGCAAATAATATGGAATGTACAAAAAAAATAAGTGTTACAAATAATATAGGACGAAGGGAGTATAATTCAATATAAATAATTTTTTATAAATTTACACCACGTAACTTTATTAATATACTTATTATGTTTTAAAAATAAAGTCACAAATTTTTAAAAAAATTTTGACATAAATTTTAAGATAATTTAAAATCATATTTACATAGAATGTTTTATATATATTTTTATATTTTAATATATTTATATGATATAGTTTTTATTATACTAGAAATATATTAAATATATAGTGAATATAGAAATTTTAAAAAAATCTTAAAATTTTTACTAAAATATTTTTTAAAATTTATAATATTATTTTCAAGACGAAAGAAAAATATTGTAGTATAACATATATACGACATATGCATCTAACGTGGGCATACTCACCCTGAAGTGTTTATCTTCTTTTTCTCCCTTTAAGTCTAAAAAAAAAGTATTTTCTGACCTAATTGTCCGCCTTTTTGCCAGCTAAGCATTTGCATGCTTAAAAAAAAAAATTAGATGTTCTGTTCTGTTCTGTTCTATTATTTATTTTATTTTATATTTAATAATTATTTGTGTATTATTTAAATAATTTATTAAATGTAAAATTAAATAAATAAATATAAATAATTGTTAAATTATAATAGAACAAATGATGGAGTAGAAAACGGAATATTTGAATTTAAAAAAAGGACATAATAAGTGCGCATGAGGAGAAATACAAAGCACTGCCACGATCAGATAAACTGGCATTGCCAAGTATCAGTGCCTACTCATCTCGACAGACACGTATCAGCACTCTTCTCTACTATAAAAATCCACCATTTCTTGAAATTCTTGAATTTCATCAAGTCAATTATATTTCCAAATAAAATAAAATAATATAAATGTTCAGTCCGGTCACCTTGAATTCCACAAAGGAGGAGAAGGCCGCGAAAAAGGCGGCTCAGGCGAGCTCCAGAAAGGGCTGCATGAGAGGCAAAGGTGGGCCGGACAATGCTTCTTGCAAGTACAAGGGCGTCCGGCAGCGCACTTGGGGGAAATGGGTGGCGGAAATCCGCGAACCCAACCGCGGGGCCCGTGTCTGGCTGGGGACCTACGACAACTCTGAGGCCGCCGCGGTCGCGTATGACAAGGCTGCACGTAGGCTCTATGGCCCTGATGCAAAAGTCAATTTCCCTGACAAGCAACCGCCCACAGTGACGGATACTAGGCCTGAAATCATCGGAATGCCCGATACTAGGCCCGATATTGGAATCCAAATGCAGCTTCAGTTGAGTCCTCCAGGTCGTGGATTGCCTTCGTCATCATATGCAAATGGAAATGCATATGCATGTCCGCTATGTAGGGTGAATGATCAAGTTATTTTTCATGAGAATCAAGTCGGGTCAAACAATTCTTACCCGGTTCGGGAGAATGATTCGAAGGAAATCAAGATGAACCTGAATGTGAACTTGCCCGAATTTGATGATTCTTCTATATGGGCCGAAGCTACGGCGACTAGTGATTTCCATAAGATTCAAGAGGCGGAGGGGTTTGCTTGCGATTTTGAGGATGAGACAGACTGGGGAATGAATTAAGGCTAAAACCATTCTTCCTTCTTGTAAAGCCAAGTACCATAATTAGCACATATACGTGTATATGATATAGCTATGTCTATATATATCTATATGATAAATAAGGTGCGGGTTATTAATGCACGTGTATAAAAATATAAGATTATATGTATGTAGATGTTTTGTGAATATGATCGAGCGTTACATCAGGGGGGAGGTCGTATCGAATGTGCCATTGCGACTCTGGTAAGTAGGATGATGAGCCTGCTACTTTCTATGTGATTTTAAGAATACGTAGAAAGTGTGGGCTACTTGTTTATGTAAGTATTTTTCGTTTATTCTTTAATTTTTGGAGTGTTGTGTGTGTATATATATATATATATATATATATATATATATATACACACACTTGTGTATGAACTTATCCATGTATAATTAAACATCTATCTTTTAAAATATAATTCATCTTTTAAAATATAATTCAACATATTAGATTAGTTCATGTTTACTATTATTAGTAACGGATAATTTTTTTTTTACAAGAATTATTTGCTAATATTAATAGCGAATGATAAAAAAATTATTATCCATTACTATTAATAGCGGATGTAATAAATACTAATTATTGAGATCTAACACATAAATTGTAAATTTTTGTAAATTTTGAGTTAGATATAATAGTGTTTTCATTTAATATTGTACGAGATCCCATATATATATATATATTGATATTGTTAATTAACTACATGCATCTTCATATGTACACAGTGTTTCCTTCAGGTTCAAATGCTCAGTATATATTTCCCATCCGTTTAGCCCACAGGGATTTATTAAGGCCAACAGAAATAACTGACGTCAGACCGAGACTTTAGTCGACTATATTTCCATTTAAAGTAATGCCACATATAGCTAATAGTTTGTTTATTTGTTTTTGTTTTTTTTTTTTTTTTTTTAAATTTTAAATTTAAATATTGGGCACTTATTTTTATTATTCGATAAATTATGGGGGTTATGTTTTAAAAATTGGGGGCAGAGTATCGATAAATTTGCTAAGATAAAGAGGAAAAATTATTGGGAGATATTGGTACACCCGAATTCACCATGTGGATCGATCGGCACCTGTTATATATAGATGTTTTTAGTTTACTCGAACACAGCTATGACAATTAAACTGATATTTTAGGAAGTTAATGTGGAAAATCATCCATTTTCAAAACAAAAAAAAAGGTGGAAAATCATCTGGAAAATATCATAGTTATCGTAATCGAATCGGGTCAGCCGGTTCAACAGGTCTGACCGTAATCCGTACACTCCGCCAGTAAGATTTGAAAAAATCGTTAAAATCGGTCGATTTATTCAAAAATTTCTTTAAGCAGCCCGGTTATTGAAAAAATCGAACCGACTAAGAAGATTCTGTAATTGAAGAATTATCCCAACAGATCTGATAAAAAAAAAAAAATCTATCTGACAAAAACAAAAAATCTGAATGAATCTAACAATACCAAAAAATCGAAGTTTTTGAATGAAAACACATTGGAAAAGAGTAAGAAACAAAAATTGAAAAAGAAATTACTCAAATTAGGAAAGAGATTATGTTCGGATGTAGAGAGAGAGCAAAAAACCGAAACTGAAACCCATCCATCTGAAAAGAGAGAAAACCCATCCATCTGAAAAGAGA
>JAUMHB010089308.1:0-11288 GCA_032359685.1 Pittosporum tobira
CTTTTTGAAAAATAATCATAAAATATCAAAACTTAATTTCATACTTTTTGAAAAATAAAATAAGACCAAAATCTTCATCCAACAATTTTAATCCTTACTCAGAATCTTTCTATACCAAGCGTCTCTTATACTCCTACCCTCATGAATCAAATCACATAACTAATTTATTTGCAGCAATTTCCACCACTCAATCATATCAAAAATTTCACACTTACTCAAATAAATATTACTTCCAGCCGTCTATCATTATATTTATCCAAAATCAGTCACTTACTAATTGAAGTTCATACCCTACTAGTATAACATTTTTTCTACTAATAATTATTCAAGCACTTCATAAGCATCCTATACAGTAAATTTAATAATTTATCAACTGACTCTTATAATTATTTCTTAACTGACAGCTATACTATATCATAATTACCTTCATATATCCAGCTATACCACACTTTAAAATAATATTAGCATGTTTGATAATTGTATCCAATACTGTTACATATATTTAAAATTACTGACACTGATCATAGAAAATTCTTTATCGGATATATCAACATCAAGTATATATACATCTATACACAATTATTCATACTACTATTGCAATCTTTGTTGGAGTAATAATATAGTGGAAAGTGACAGGCTAATAATTATTGACCATTTGAGTTTTACGGCATCTCAAAAGTCGTCCGACAAATATTAGTGGGGACCACACGTATTCCGTTGTGGGGTCCACACGTATTCCGTTGTAGGGTTCACAAATATTTTGCGGCGGACAGTACGGGAACAAATATTCCATAACTTTAATGTTGACATTCTTTTTGTCGAAAACCAATATTTGCATTTAGCATCCTACAATTTATTTTATCCCCAAAATACCATACTGTTAAAGATAAATAAATTTTATAACATATTGAAAATATTGAATTCTTACATTTAACTATTTAATTTACGGTGAAGAATTGCATACTGATTACTAATATTTTAACATATCAAACACATAAATTTGTACCACATATCAAAATATACTGAAAATCATGTAACATTGTTCAACTCTTTTCAGAATATTAAACTTCTCATCAAGTGATCTCATTTTCAGACTAAGGGGCTCTGTGATAAGTTTGAATGAAAACTTTTTAATAGTTAAAAAAAATTGAATGAGCTGAATAATAAATGTTGATGCATGTTTAACCGTCGTTTAACCTAATTTGTATATCCTCCAACTAAACGGCCATTTGAAAAGTATTGGTTAACTTGAAATACAAGCAACATAGGTGGCTTGACATTGTTTCCTTCTCTGAAATGTTAAGTCAGTGATTTGGTCAATAATAAGACATTAACAGTAATTCTAGAGATAGAAAGTATATTGTCAGAGGTTCTGAGCGGGATCCATTTACCGTAGTAATGAGGAGGTATTTATATGGTATTTACAAGAGTTCTGCTCGGACACAAAAGCCGGGAATACAGTAGTTGTAGGTCCCACCTAAAGAGGCACATCTTCTTGGGCTTATTGGGCCTGTTGGATACTTGTTGGGCCCAATGTATGTCTATTAGGGCGCAAGACTCTAGTTTGATTGGGCCCAAGCCTACAAGAATAGCTGAATGAGCAGTAGGCCTCCCGTTCAAAGTATGAGGTCGACTGCCCAAGAGTCTTTTATTTGTCTTTGTTGGATGAAAAGCAATGATCGATCGCTCAGTTGAATCCTTTGAAGATGATGTAAAGAGTTCTGATCTTATCGTTTAGTTCACGTGTACTGTGTTCTGGAACCCTAATTAGAGTTGATATTGTTAGCGATAACCCTAATTTGGACCGGTCACTATTAATGAGAAAGAGATGAATTTTAAATTAAATAAATTGTTTGATAATTCATATGTTTGAAACATTTGAACTAGTATTTTTTCTATTTTAATCTTCTAAACAATTTTTAAAAAAATTAGCAATAATAAGTATATAGTCTTAGAACTTAGTTTTACTTATTTATATCTCCTGCTTTCGGTAAATAAATTTAGGGACATTCTTAATTCTAGAGGTTGGTAGGAAGTTGGTGGGAAGTAGACATGCCTGCAAATTTGTTTCGTACGGAGTAACATTAAATTAAAATTAAAAAATGACCGTAATTTATTTTAATGCTCGGGCTTTTTTGTAAAAACACATTTTGACTGACCTAAAATTATTATCAAGCACTCTACCATGCTTACCGATTTAGTTTATAAGTTATTAAGCCTCATTCATGAGTAAATATAATAATGTGTTGTGTTTGATTCCTATTTTTTAAGAAAAATGAATGAAATAAAATTTTATATTGAAATTGAGTGATGTTTAGAAGAAAATATGTTATTACTCCTAAAATTTTTGTTGAAAATGAAGAGATGAGGGAATAATAAATAAATACTTATTCCTTTTAGAGTTGGTGAGTTTCATCAATTCCATTCATTCTCTCATTTTCAATTTAAATTATAAGACTACTTAACCATTTCATTCCAACCAACACTCAATTTTAATGTAAAATTTTATTTCATTCATTTTTCTTAAGGAATGGGAATCAAACGCAACATAAGAGTATTTAGAATTCAGATTAAATTTTCTAGAGAATTTCTCTTATCTTTTGTTCTTGATTTTTCTCATTTAACTATTTTATAAATTATTATATTTTTGTCTATATATATTGTGTTTGCCATACTTTTGTACAAGAAATAAAAATTGAAGAAGAATAATTATTTTTTATGGAGATAGTATACATCAGAATCTAATATGAATTTGGTGAATAAATTAATCATTTGTCAAGTTTAGACCAGCTTATTCACTGAATTGTTAAAACTGAGCTCCTATGACCCTCTGCTTCATAGAAGTCGTATATGTCTGTTGAAATATTTGTTAGAAATCTTGATTTAATAATAACACAATAATTCTGATAAAATAATATTTGTCTGAATCAAGTAATGCTCACTCTTTTTATTTTTTTTTATTTTTAGGACAATATTCATCCTTTATATACCCACCAAGGTTATAACAACGAACTTGCCTCCCAAAATAAGATAAATACTGAAGTTTAATCCTTATTAAATAATAAGTGTAGAATTACTATTTAATCAAAATCACATCAAGAAAGACAAAAAAAAAAAAACTATTAATAATTATAAGGCAAGAAATATTATTAGAATGAGAATGAATCCATTCATTAAATATATGAATTCTTGGATTACTTTTTTGAATGAGATATAGCCTTTTTCTTATAGGTCTTCCACGTATCTTTTGAAGAAGCATAAGTGAGTAGAATCTACTTTATATATAAAAAGACACATCGAATTCATGAGTTGCACATTTTTAATGAACATTTTAATTAAAAGAAATGTATTTTTTCATTGAACCATTACACATTTTTATCATGAAATTGTGCTATAAATATGTTAATATATATTTATCAATTTAATATTAATATATATTTTATCAATTTTACACAAGAAATGTCTTTCAAATTGAATCTTTACATAATATAACACTCCAAATTGTCAGAATTGTCTTGAATTATTTATCCTATGTTGACAACATCTTGTGCAGACATATACTACACTTCATATGATTTTAAATATAACTAATACATTTAAGGCCGTGTATTACATCTTAGGATTTTATAAGAGATCTTGGAGACAAACTTTTAAATAATGCGGAAGTGACCTCCACTTCTATTTCTCATATGGGGTTAGTCCATTAGATGTATTCATATGACTTATATCCTCCCTTGGGACATAGACTCATTAAATGAATCATCTTGTTTAAAGGAATCATCATACCCCTTCTACCTCCTATACAAACATGCACTTGAATTTGAGATGAAAATAAAATAAAGATATTTTTTATTCGTTTACTTCTTTAAGTGCAAAACCTAGCTATGATTACAAAATTTATCCATTAAATTAGATAATAGATGTTTAGTCTATTATAAATTGGGTTCCTTTTGTACGTTAACTCTCATTTCAAAAGCTTTATATCTTGTCAATCTTCATAGAAATCCTCCATATATCCCTACATAGAATTTTTATACTGAGATTGAAAATTTTAATTGGTCTTAACATAAATAATGACTATATCCTTTCAATATTATTGAGTACTCTTTTCATAGTCATATTTTATACTAATATGTCTTGACTTGAATAAAGTCATGACATTATCATATAACAATTTAGATTCCATAACATTATTATACTTTCTAAAATATCATTAAATGATCACTCATCTAGAGTGAATACCCACTCACTTATGAACGTACTTTTTTCGGAATCTCATTAAGTCACATTGTTGCATATTACAAGAATAGTCAAAAATTACAATAGTTTAATATCACATAATCACACCATCTTGTCCAGGGCCCTTAGTACAAGGATTTAACTTGACATAATCAAATGTCACAATTTTGTATACACATCATTTACATATTCATATCCTAAAACTTTGACATCAAAACTATGACTTTATGAAATAAGACATCATAAAGTTATACCCATTACTCTAATTATCGAGATAAAATTCATATGCATGTAAATAATCACAACATTAGTTGTTTACAATGAACTTAAACCATCATATCCAATGCTATGCTTGTACATAATTTTAATGCACGTAAACCTTGTATACGTTTTCCATGACATGATCAACACAAAAGATACATATATGAAAATTATTCACCATATAATAATTTCAAGAATAGATTAACAAGCATAAATAGCATTGCAATCTTTTAGCTAAATTAAATGTTTTCATATATTTTCACAAATATATCTTAATATAATTTTTGACCAAACTAATATAAATAAATATTTATGCTAACATGCCAAAAACTAAAATACTGCATATAAATAAAATTTACTTACACAATTTTCTCATTTCCATTTTAAGTTTCATTTGGTTGGGAAAACCTCATCCTTAATAACTATATATCAATAACTGAAATTATTTTCTTATCGAGTGACATATGCCAAAATGACATTCCATACTAGGGGTCATTACTTTTTCCACTTCCTTAGGAAAATAACTTTTTTATTTTCCTAAAACATAAATGATAGTTTCTATAATCAAGAAATTTATTTTATTTGTTTTAAATTTTGCTGCATATTTATTTGAGTATAATAAGCCAACTTTTGACATTTTTCGACAAAATTTCAATTTCATATGAACATAATTAATTATCTCATATATTTTTTGTTTCAACAAATCACTGCACCATGAAAACACTGATTTAAATATCCACAAATATATGTATAAAAATATATACACAATTTTCCTTAACCTACAAGCGATAATTATATGTATATAATGAATTAATACACATATTAATGCCGTCTAATTATTTATAATATAATATAAACCATCATAATGATTGAAATTTCTAACGCGGTATATATGAATATATTGTGACATTTACTAAAAATTCCTCTATGGCGTACTACCATCAATTTAATTCCATTAAAATATTATTTTTTAGAAATTTGTAATCCAATATTATTTTAAGTTTGTTAAAACCCCACATTAATAATAGTACAATAATTCTAATAAAATAATATCTGTCGGAATCAAATAATGCTCACTCTTTACTTAAGACAATGTTCTCCCCTTTATATTACACAAGTTATAACAACAAACTTACCTCTTAAGATAACACATACATAAGAAATTAATCCTCATTAAATACTAAGTGCGAAATTAGTATTAATCAAAATTATATCGAGAAAGAGAGGAAATAAAGCTAATAATATTTTTAAGTCAAGAAAAATTATGTGAGTGACAGTGAATCCATTCATAAAATTTATGAACTATTGGATTACTTTTTAGACCCCCTTTTTATAGGCATTCTACACCTCTTTTGAAAATGCATAGTTGAATAGGCACATCCATTCCATAAATGAAGAAACACATCTAATCTATGGGTTACACCTTTTCATTGCACCTACAATTTTTTCTAATTGAACCATTCCATCTTTTCATCATTAAATTATGCAATGTGTGTGTGTGTGTGTGTGTGTGTGTGTGAATTTTATATTATTGAAGATTTTAAAAATCTCCAACAGTCTCATTTCCTAGTCCCCACTTTCTACCAATTATTTGTCTATTTTATGAAATTATCTTATCTATTATTATGGGATATTGTTACCCTTAATAGTGAGTCTCTTGTTTATTATTATGGGATTAATTAATTAATTGGCTCATGTTGGAGTCAAAATCTAATCATTATATGCTTGATGCTTATAAATCTTGGGCGATATCAATGCACCACTCATTAATGCGCACACACAAAAATTACTTTTTATAAAAATAGAATTACATTATTAATTTTTTGAAATTTCATCCTCCATATGAAATAATGAATGCAATTTATCCATAAGCATTTACTCTCTCTCTCCCAAAAATAATGAGACTAGATACATTTTTTGTTGTCTTGCTATAACTAATTATATGAACGGTGATCAATGGAATCAACTCAAGTAAATATGATATGAGATAAATATAAGGAGAAGAGAGGGATAAATTTAAGAATAAGAAGTTAACAATTCTTTTTCTATTTTCACAATCTCAACATGTTTACAATAGCCTCTATTTATAGGCTTAAGGATACATGTATAATGTAAGTACAATATACAATATAAATACATGAATGTATGTTATTAAATGGAATGAGGTGACCTAAACATTTTAGGAGGGGATGTATGAAACAATACATATAGAAAGGTGATACATCTACATTATTTATTGTATTTTATAAAAGTCCCATAATAAATGGCATATTTTAATAAAAATATATATTTAAATTTTTTTATAATAATATCCAATTTTTTTATTGTTTAAAATTTTTTTATTTTGTCAAAAGTATTTTTTTCAATTGCAAGCTTTTTTTTTTTTTTTTTTTCACAATAAGAGTATCAGAAGGCATGTATGAACAGTAGTACATGAATATAGAGAATGATGATTGGTCCAACATAGTGTCACGTGTAACATTTCCTGTAGCTTTGGTTGGATGATTAATTATCGTCGACCATTCTTTTATTATCTCAAAATGTTGGATTCAGGTAAAGGATAAAAGGCCTCGCCTGTTTGGTCTTATGGCCATCTAGTTCTTTCTCTTGGGCTTTATACTTCACCTTTCCTTTTCCCAGGTTTCTTTATTTTTATTTCAAAAATAGAAAACAAGTCTCAGCCTTTCACCTTCTGCTTTCGCCTACCCTCTCAAGCACTTCTAAGCTCACTTTATATACTTAATCTATTCTCATGTCCTTCTCCAATCTCCACATATAAGAAGGTTGCCTATTTCGTGAGAAAGAAAGGAGTGAAAAATGGCACTTGAAACTGTGTTTTTCCCACAAGATCCATTTTATTATGCTTGCAAAGAGTTCTACAGTTTGGGTAATTGTGATTATTTTATGCAACCAGAAGCAGATAAGGATTCACATGGGAATTGGGAATCCTCATCTTCTTCCCTAGTGATGCAAACTATGAAGGAATGGGATCCCAATTCTTCGCCTGAGGCAGCTTGTAATACCTGCGGTGATCAGTTGCTCCCGGAAGGGTCGCCTGTGATGGATGCTCCGGCGACGGCTACCGGCCGGAGAAAAAGGCGACGCACTAGAAGTTCAAAAAACAAGGAAGAAATGGAAAGCCAAAGAATGACTCACATTACGGTGGAGCGCAACCGTCGCAAACAGATGAATGTGTACCTTGCTCTTATCAGAGCATTGATGCCAGCTTCTTATGTTCAAAGGGTCAGATAATTCTTGCCTCTAGTTGATTATTTTCATATCATTAACTGAGCATTTTATCAATATATAGATTATTCCTTCAGAAATTAAAAATAATTTATTCGTACGTTTTGGAATGCAAGATGGTTATATTATTGAGTGTTACTGTAGCAAAGCACTTTTGAAATTAATTGAATGAGCAATTAACAAAGGCAAAAAAGGCAAGTCAAATCAACTACAGAAGATTTGATGTTTTCAATGGAAATATTAATCAAAATTTCAGGGTGACCAAGCATCAATAATTGGAGGAGCCATAAATTTTGTGAAGGAGCTAGAACATGAACTTCAGGCCCTAAAGGCAAAAAAGAAAACTAATCAAGAAAAAACCGAAAATGGTTGTTCGTCTCCAGTTTTTTCAGAGTTCTTTGCCTTTCCACAATACACGGCCCATACTTCAACTTCGTCTGGCAGTTCATCGGGATTCATGAACGATCAGCGGCCGATGGCCGCCGCCGAGAATCGGTTTGCTGCTTTAGGTGACATAGAAGTTACCATGGTGGAGAGCCATGCCAACCTCAAGATATATACAAAGAAACGTCCCAAACAACTCACGAAGATTGTTGCTGGTCTCCAGTGCATGTGGCTCACAATTCTCCACCTTAATGTTACCACTGTTGATCAAATGGTTCTCTATACTGTAAGCTTAAAGGTAATTATTTCTCACTTTTAAGAAGTGAAAAATTACTATGCTCCACTTTTTTTCACCTGCAGTTTGATTGAGGTTAAAATGCAGCAAATTTTACTACTCGCTCAAATTTAACTGTTAAAATTTTAACTGTATAGTTATCATTTACCTATAAAATTTCGTCAAATATTTATATTATTTAATCAATTCCGGGCCTCTGTGTAGACTTATTTTTTATGCTTGTAAATATTTTTAATCTTTTTTTCATTTTTTGTGTATTTTAAATGAAACAGCTTGAGGAGGGTTGCCAGCTGACCACGGTAGATGAGATTGCTGACGCTGTTAATCACATGTTGGGCAGAATCGAAGAAGAAGCTTTTCAAAGCAGAAATGACTAATTAGCCCTCAGATATATTGTATAATGACTTTACTATCTATCTCTGTCTCTCTCTCATCCCTCTTCCCTTTTTTTTTTATCATTTCTAGAGGGACACTGAGCTGGTGGAAAAGGCAATAACCTTTCCATTCCCTATCTTATTAATTATGGCCATTGTTGTAGAAAGAAAATAATTTGTTCCAGGTTGTACCAATTATATTAGGGATGAAGAAGTACGAAAGGGATGATGAAGTATGAACCTGTTTCCGAGAACGGGTGGCTTCCGGGTAGTGATGTTAAATAAGCTGATCAAGTTTGTTAAGTTCAAGCTATAAACACGTCTAGATAAATAATTTTTTCTTAGAGTTCGACTTGATTTGTTTAATTAAATGAATATTTTATTAAATTTCAATAAGTTCAACTAAAGTTTTTAACTAAATAATCTAAAATGATTAATGTTATATATTTGTTTATTAGTTTTTTTTTTTTTTTTTAATAAAATAACTCTATATAGTTTATTATGCTCTTGAATTGGCTTAATTTAGCAAAATATGTATTGTTTCAGTAATATAAGAATTATTCAATCTACATATGAACTAATTTAGACTATATTGTTCGACCGCATGGAGGGATGGGGCACATGAGTGTTTCCATAAAGTGACACGACTCCGCGCAATAAATGAGTTATTAAAGATATCAGATACCTTCATTTAACATGATCTGTTTGTACTCTGTTGGCGTTACACTGGACAAATATATAATAACATTCAGGACGTACAGTAAGTTAAATAATGTTGAACATCCGACATCATTCTAATAAGATTCGCTTAAATAAACTAATGCTGTACATCTGACAACATTATTCTGCCCGACTAAAAAATTAGATAATATATATGATATTTGATCCGTCTTGAAAAGAACGATTATTATTTCATCAATTTATGAGATGAATTGATGAAATAATAATTATTTTTTTTTTTGAAAATGAGAGAATAGTAGGTTAATTATGTTCTTTTTTGAGAAAGTGAGTACCAATAGACATTCTAAGTAAACATGGGCGGCCCAATGTTCAATATTGGTGTATAAAGTTCTAATCAAGTGTAATTTGCAGTGTATGAGAGTTCTTTAAGTGAAAACTACAGATAACATGCTTGGAACCTTAAATATATTCTTCCAAAAAAAAAAAACTTAAATATATACTCTTCATTCTAAAAAAAAAATGATTAAAATATCAAAACACTGTAATTTATGAAAAATTACTTTTGAAGAGAGACAAATTTTAAGTCACACAAAATTTGAGTATTCCAAAAAAATTATTCTATTTTAAATATACAACACATACTTTTATTGAAATATATACACAAGTCATTTTTTTGGGACAACAAAAAGAGTACCTAGTCTCATTCTTTCGAGTCCAAATATGTTGTCCCAATTTAATCCAACGGTTGTATTGCATATAAAAATTACAGTTAATTTTTATAATTAAAGAATTAAATGCAATACAACTGTTGGATTGAATTTGAGAAAACAGATAAGACAACATCTGGGACATCATCTTTGCAATCTATTCTTTTTAGAATGGAGGAAATATTATTTTGCGCATATGATTTAAACTTTGGAACCTTGGAGTTCTTGGAGGTTGAGTCAGTCCATTGTGACTACCCCAAATTTATATTACTGAATCCACGTGAAAATAGGGTCGTCAGATATCATTCTCAGCTTGTTGAGTTATTAATTTGTTGACAACTTTCCCTGTTATATCTTACTGATCAGTACTTTTTATATCTATATTTTCTTACAATTATTTTCTTGATTTAATATGGAAATGCATGAATTGGACTTATATATCCTTGTTTGGGCTAACATATCATCAATCCAAGGGATTAGATTGCTTCTATAGTTATTGGGCTTATATTGCAGAGAATTGGGCTTAAAAAGGCCTATTTCGGACAAAAATCGAACTTTGACCTAATTTTGAACGGACAATGATTGCCAGAACCGAAGTAGGAAGCAAAAATCAATATCCAAGGGATCTTACGGCCAAGCTTATGGCCGTAAGCTGACCATAAGGTGGTCATACGACCGTAAAGTTGGTTGTAAGGTGGCCCATGAGGTTTTACGCAATTTCGGTTGACTTTTTCGAGAAGTTTTGACTTACACGATTTTGGACTTATCAAAGGAGTTGGACTTGGACTGAAAGACAGAAAATCTAATTTGAGTCAACATATGATTAGTTCCAAGATTAAAAGTTATAAATACCCCCTCCTAGCTCAAATTTCTAGATCTCGACTTCGACGAATCGAAGAACACAAAGAAGAGTAGCTCAAGGAGGCAGAGACCGGAAGGCTGTCCACGACATATTCCCGCCGACTTCTTCATGAATTTTTCTATCTTTTTATTTGTTTTCTGTAATCTAAATATGTTCTAAACTCTCTTGTACTAAGACTAGATGGATCTTGCCCATGAGTAATTAAAGTTATCGTTTTTATCATGCGTTTTATGGATCTG
>JAUMHB010089330.1:0-11286 GCA_032359685.1 Pittosporum tobira
ATGCATGCGTTGATGGAATTTATATTAATTCGTGAATTCAAATATTAAAGTTTTATGATTCAAAACTATGTCGTTTTGTCTGTTTGACTGGAAGGATCATTTTATTCAAAAATAGAATAATTTCTTGTTGAGCATCTTTCGCTCATTCTTGCTGTGTTTTATAAACCTTCAAGAACTGATCGAGCAAGGCGAAACCTCGAAAGACAAGGGCAAGGTAGAATATTACTAGGTTGTTCCCCGGATTTGTTCTAGCTTAAGGAATTGTAATTTAAACTTTGTGCGACTTCTGTTCGCATTTAATTTCCCTGTTATTGTAAGACTTATTTTTTAATTAAATTTATGTTTCCGCTATGTTATTCATTCGTACGATCGATTCTTGTAAGATATAACAGGGTGAGTTGCCTAATATTGGCTACTCAACGTGCTAAGATGATATCTAACAACCAGATTTCCACAAGGATTAAGAGGTGGAAATTTAATCATTGTGGAAATTTGGGGTGTCACAAAATCCTTATTCCAAGACCTCAATACTCTACTTTAAGTCCTTAACACATGCAATATGAGTTCATATAAGGATTTTAGCGTGGTCATATACTCAACAAATCATTCCACAACATCAAATACTATATTGCTTCCCATCCTCTTCCATGCAAAAATTCAAGAATACAACTAACAAATCATGCATATACATCAACTACAATCCCAATCATGCTCTTTAAACTCATCATGAACATAGAATTTACCATAAAAATAAGAACCTCAAAGTAAAACTTATACCTTTTTCTTGGTTTGCTTGCACAAACAAGGGCTACTACACCTTCCCTTGCTAATCCGCCCCTTTCTTGCTGCCTTCTATAGATTTTGTGCCTCAAGTTAACCTCAATTCACTGAGTTTAAGGAGTGGATATGGTGATCTTTAGGGTTTGGAAGCTTGATTTGATCATAATATGTTTAAAACTTGTTTGGTTTTGACTATAGGGTTCACTCCCTTACTTTCTCTCTATTCCTTTTCATTCCTTTTTCTCTCTACAATGTTTGCTGAAAATTTCTACCTGCTGCTGCCTTCTACCCGTGAGCTTCTCTTGGATCTTAAAGGATACATTTTGTGGTTCGTAAGTGGTGTGTTTTCCTTCCATTAGTTAATTGACACCTTGGCCAAGTATATATGTGTCATTTTCTTATGGTTTGCTTAATCAAAGTTTGACAACTCAAAGTCAATCTTGACCAATTCTAAAATATCTCTCAAAGATGAAGAGAAAAACCTTGGGCCTTCCTAGCTTGTAAATTTCGTCCATGGCATGATGAGTGGGCTTGGCCCATCCATTTTTGTTCCTTTGGTCCATATATAGCCTAGTTTTGGCCCATACTTCAACTTAGTTTTGGTCCAAACATTTTCCATACAATTTTATTCACTTTGGTCCATCCATTAGGTTATTCTTGGTCCACAATAAAACTACAAGTCCAAGATAAAAATAATTAACTATAAATTCTTTCATAATTAAAATCCTTAATTTAAATTAATGTCCATCCCTTATAATCAATTTTTTTTTTTTGAAATCTCCCTTACTGGTAGTAACATATTTATGTACTCAACACATAAACCAAATTCATCAAAAATAATAGCAACACTTTCTTCTGGTCAAATAATACACATCATTTACAATTAATTTACATAATCCTCTAATTGAACTTCTGGGGTCTCACATATATGGTCGTGTATGTGTTTGATTCAATCAGATTTAAGGTCATCACTATAGTTTATATATGGTTGTGTATGTATTTGATATTAAAAAATTGAACTTGGACTTGTGTTTAAGGCTTATTTGTTATATATTTTATGACTCTTTTGCGAAGTTAATTTATTTAATTATAGCTATGGCAAGTCAAAAGAATGTGATTGACCTTAATGAGTCACAAGGGAAAAAAAAGAAAGGTGCCAATTCCTAAACATAAAAACAATGATACAGAAGGTTCATCATAAGCAAAAGCATTTTGGACTCCAACAATGCATACTTTTTGGGTGGATACTTGTGTAGAATTAGTGAGAGCAAATATGAGGCCAACAACTCACGTAAATTCCCAAGGTTATGCACATTTAGTTGATAAGTTCCACAAAAAATTCAACATTAAGTACACAAAAACCCAAATGAAAAACATTGGGATGATGTGAAGAAGGAGTGGACTAGTTGGAACAAGGTGTCTAACAAAAATAATACTGGACTTGGATGGAATAGCGAATTAGGGGTGATAACTACTCCTGATCACTGGTGGGAAGCCAAATTGAAGGTTATTGTTATTATTTATTATTTTATTATTGTTATATATATATATATATATATAACAATAATAAAACAATAGTATATAGAATACTACTAATGTTATTAGTGCTAATTTTTTAAGTTCTTTGAAACCCCTAATATCAATTAGTGTTTTTACATATTGTTTTCTTTTAAAAAATAGTATATAGTATGTCTCTCCAAATTTTTTTTATTATAATAATATTACTACTATTAGTAGTAGTATTTATATTATTAGTAGTAGAAATACTACTACTGCTACTAATTGAGATTAATTTATTTATTTATTTATTTTTTTTGTGTAATGAGTATAGGAGAATCCAAAGTGGGATAAGTGGAAGACAAAACCACTACCACATTGTTTCAAGCTGGATGAAATTTTCGATGATATTAGAATTATTAGACAATGATCTTGGGCTCCTAGTTCTGGATTTCTTCCTACTATACTTAATGATCTACCATAAAATTTAGATAGTAGTGGTGATGATATGGGTGGTGGAGAATTCGAGCATCAAAAGGTTCCTGAAGACAATGAGATTGATGACGAAGGTGATACCAATGAAGGGATACAAAACTTACATAAGGTGAGGAAGCTTGCTACTAATATGAAGCCCAAAACTTCAAGGATTACTGGAGCATAAAAAATCTTACAAAACATGGACATAATGTTTAATGTCTTAGATAATAGAAGCGCTGCAACTTCAACTCAATATTGGAAAATTGGAGAGTAAAAGGGCACTAGATGCTATGGTCATCTTACCAGGTTTGGAGATGGGAAGTGATATTTATATGTTCAGTGTCTATCTCTTTCTACAAAAAAATTGTAGAGACATGTTTCTTGTGTTGCCTACTCCGGAGTTGCAATAGTTCTTGCATAGAAAATACACGGAGTGTGTTGCCCCTAATATCATCCATATGCCTCGCCAACAAACATTCAGCTCAGAAAGTTCACAATGGACACAATCGGATGATATTTATTGCCCTGATCTTAACTTTAGTCATCCCAATCAATGATCGTATGCCTTTATTATCATTTTGCATATGTACTAACTTAGTTTCTTGTGTATAGTTTTATATCGGTTGGGGTATCTTTTGATCACATGCACTTTATTATCTTTATGTATGCCCCTAATGTTGGTTTTTTGGATGAATTAATGTGGACCACCTTTTGTATTATATATATGTCTTTATAAAATTATGTTTTTAAGTATTGTGTCTTTTTTTTTTCTTTTTTTTTTTGCAGTTTTAGGCCATGTATGTTCAATCGTTTATTCATTTCAGGATCTTTTGAGGTACTATAATCTCTCTTCTTTATATTTGCATTTTATTACTCTTTGTGTTTAAATGTTACTACGTGCTTATGCTGCTATTAGTTTAGTTCAGAATCTTATAATTATTTTTCTTTTATCATATCGTCAAAAGTTGGTAATTCTAGCACATTCTTTGCTTACGTTGCTGCTATTATATGGTTAGTTTTGTATAATTGAACTGTTATAGAGAAAATGACCAATTAAATATTGTTGTTATATTGCTGGTTTGCTTATGATGCTTATGCTTATGTTGTTATTATTGAGATTCTTACTTGGATTCTAGAACCGAATTGAAAATCCAATGACCATATAATAATTGTTGTTATTTGTGTATGTGTGTTCAAACAAAAAATAACTGTTGCATTGTTGATTTAGTTTCTGATATATGATGATGGTATAACAGTGTATAGCAAAGGTGTGACAAAAAAAAATTCATGGTATAGTAGTGTTTAGCAGAGGTATGATGTATGAATTGAAAACCTTCAAGGATTGTTGATTTATCTCCTCAAAAATATTTTCCCAGTGCTTATGCTTATGCTTTTGAAGCCAGCCTTAAGAAACATAGAGTTCAAAGGTTGTGCTTTTCATTACATTTTTGTGTTTATGATATGTGGTAATTCTAATTCTCCAATGATGAGTATATATGCTGGGTGCAATTATCTAGATTTGGTTAATGGTTTTCCATTTTAGCTGGTGAGATCCTGTTTCATTTGGGCTTTGATCATACTAGATTTGCATTCAACATTTGGACTGGTTTATAAACATATGTCAAAATATTGCAAATCTATGCATGGTTCAACAAGGTACTCCCTCCGTTCCATTAAAATTGCAACGACTTGGCTTTTTACGTATATTGAAAAATGTGTTTGATCATAAGTAAATTGTCCCAAAATAAATTCTTAAAAAGTGTTACAATTTGATTGGGACTGATGTATGTCATTGATATAGCCATGATTTTAGTTCCTGCAATATTATAATTTTTCTTGCATATGCATAATTGTTTTCTTCTTGCTATGAGTTTTGCTAAGGAGTTTGAGATCAGTACGGCGTCAGATGATTATTTTCAAGGTTTTAATGGTTCGAGTTGGAATTTCTTCAACATTGATCTTGAATCTGAATTGCAACCCGTTGGATTATGATTGTGTTAGTTACCTACTTTTTCTTTTAGGCATTAATGAAACACTCATTGAAAGGGTATGATAATTGAAAGGATACAACATGATTCTTTATCAACCTCCATTTCATTTCAAATCTTTCGTGTTTGGGAAGGGAAGCTTTGGTTCAAGTAAAAATATTGGTGATATTTTGTTTTAAATTGATGACTTTATCTGATTAGTCCTTTGTTATGAAGTTTGGCAACATGTTTCAGGCTTCTTATTTAGATAAATTGAGGTTTACTGAGATGTAGATTTCTAGAGCAAGATGTAGGATGAAGTTGTGTAAAAGTTCATGTTTTGATTTAGCTGACTAGGTAGGTCCAAGATAAAAATTGGGTGAGTTTGTTACTATGTTTGGTTTTGCAGATCTCCTATTGTCCACTACATGGTTGAAAATTTGAAACTTTTTTGTAGCATCCGATCTCCGAAAGAGAGTCACCTTTTCCACAACTGAATTCACCTTTCCAGGTGTCAGTCAGTGTCGCGAACAAAAGGAATTACTTTCAAGACTCTCAACCCCCTGAAGGGATTTACTTTTTTATTTTTAAAATTATCTAATAGATGAGTGGTATGGTGGTCCATATACATTTCTACCCCTTGATGCGCTATATATATGGGTCTTATCTAGTTATATTGTATATATGGGTCTTATCTAGTTATATTGTAGTGTAGGATGATTTATATGGGTCTCACAGCACCTCCTCCATGATCCCACTTGCAAGAAGAAAACAATGCATAATTTATAGACTTAATGAAATTATTATTCTCATTATTTGCAGATATAAAGGATTACCTTCTAACCCAACTATTTTTTTTTTTGTAATACTTTTTGGATTGAGTGTAGTAAACTATAATGCTCAATATGAAAAAGCATATGCACAAAGTAATATGATTTTTCAATGCATAATGTATATCTAAGTTCTATTTATATAAATTGCAGACAACAAATTCAAATGGGAATGACGTTCTAGATGAAAATGATGAAATAAAACAAGAAGAAGAAGAAGAAGAAGAGAAGGAGGATGAGGAGTTTGATAGGATTATGACTGTTTGTGTTGGACAATTATGCACATATTATGTTAACTACATACATAAGGAACCATGTCGAACATTTCATTATAAAGGATAGAACTGGGTATGTGAAATATTGAGCGGTAACGACGTTCGGTGTTTTGAAAATTTCAGAATGGAAAAGGATGTATCTTGATCAGTGCTTTTTATATACATATTTTCTTATGCTTATTCTCTTGATTTATTATAAAAACGCATGGATTAGACTTATATATCATTGTTTGGACTAACAAATCATCAATCCAAGGGATTAGATATATTTTATTATTATTGGGCTTGTATTGCAGAGACTTGGGCTTGAAAAGGCCTATTTCGGACAAAAAATCAAGTTTGACCTAATCCCGGACGAACAAAAATTGTCAGGAATCGAAACAGAAGCAAAATCAAAGTCCTGAGGGCCTTACAGCCTGGCTTATGGTCGTAAGCCAGCCCGTAAGGCAGCTTATGGTGGTAAATCGGGCCGTAATGCAGGCCGCGTAGTTTTTCGTGAATTTTGTTAACTTTTTTGGAAAGCTTTGACCTACATGATTTTGGGCTTTTCCAAGACTTTTTGACATGGACCAAGATGACAAACCTAATTTGAGTCAACTTGTGATAAGTCCCTTGAGTAGAAGCTATAAAAACCCTCTCTTAGCTCAGATTTGGAGATCCGAAAATAAAATACATAAAGAAGGGGAGATCGAGAGCTCAAGGAGGCGGAGACCAGAAAGCTGTCCACAATGTTTTCTTGCCGACTTCTCAATGGGTTTTTCTATCTTTTCCTTTGTTTAATTTAATTTACTTTGATTATGTTCTAAACAATCTTGTATTAAGACTAGATGGATCTTGCCCATTAGTAATTAAAGATATCATTTTTATCATGCGTTTTATGGATCTGTTTGTTATGAGATATGTCTTATGAGTTTAATGCTTCTAAATAATTAGTTACATTTAGTTGATCTTTTGTCATATAATTGAAGGACCGAGAGGTGAAGATTAATGAGTACAAATTGAGAAATAACCATAGGTTAAACTTTCTTAGAGATAGTTCAAGGTGACTTGTGCGATTTCGGTAGTAATTGTACTTAGGTTAATGAATCCGGGAATTTCCAAATAACTTAACACTTTTTAAATTATTTAAATATAGCATGGAGACTGTAGGACTGGTAAGTTGAATTAGGGTTGTATCTATCTAAAATTGGGAAATTCTACTATCACAACAGATAATATACATAACTTGCACAGTAAATTGATTGACTTTTATTATGAAGGGTAAGTGAAATTGAAATCATAGTACTTCTTTTTCTATTAATTTAAACCCTAATTTACTTTTGCTCAGTTATTAGTTATTTAGTTATTTTTAGTTTAAAAATCAAATCTTTAATCATCTGTTAGATAAGAAAAAAGAATTCTTAGTTGGTACATAGTTGTGATAATTAGTCTTCGTGGGATCAATATCTTTATACTATAAATTGACTGGTGTACACTTGCACTGTTCATCCAACCATATTCATTCAGTTTTGTAAATTATTGAATGATAAGTTTGGATTGAAGGATGATAGGTCTATCAGAATCGAGGAGGCAACTGCAATTTTTTTTGTTGACATTAGGTCACGGGCATACAAATAGAGTGCTACAAGAGAGATTTCAAAGATCTGATGAGACCATTCATAGACACTTTCATGATGTACTTAACACATGCATCACGTATTCCATGGATGAGATTAGACCTGATCCGGGTTATAATGATATCATCCCTGAATACATTCAGACCTTGATTAATATTTATTTATTTTTTTAAATATAGGATTGTGCTGGTGCAATTGACGACACTCACATCAAATATGTTGTTTCTGAGCCAGAGAGGGTACCATATTTTGGTCGAAAAGGATATGCGATAATGAATGTCATGGCTGTTTGTGACTTTTCTATGCGTTTTACTTTTGTTTGGGTTGGGTGGCAAGGTGCAGCTCATGATTGTTGTATTTTTGGTGAGGCTCTTCGTGATCGTAGTTTAAATTTTCCTCATCCTAAAGGTGGTAAGTAATATACTTATATATTATTATTATAGTAACAATATTACTTAATTAATTACCTTATTATTGTTATTGTTTAGGACTTCAATGAAATTATTGTTCTCATTATTTGCAAATAAATACTATGTTGTTGACTTGGGTTACCCGAACATGAAGGGATACCTAGCGCCATACAAGGGTGAGCGATCTCATGTTCCTCAATTTCGTCATGGTTCCTTACCACCACAAAATTCAAATGAAATTTTCAATCAGACACATGCATCACTTAGGAATATAATAGAAAGGACATTTGGTGCTTGGAAGCAATGATGGTCAATCTTAAATGGGATGCATCATGGTTTTTGTAATGCCCCCAAATTTCCAACATCGAATCCACGTGAGAATTGGGTTGTCAGATATCATTCTCAGTATTTTATGTTGAGTTGTCAACCTTGGACAACTCTCCCTGTTATAATTTATAATAGGATCTCACATACGAATAAATACATACCGGAAGCATAATACTTTATTTAATAATAAGGTCTTACAATAACAAGGTTCAATGCGACAAAAGTCGTACAAAATATTTTATTACAATCTAGTTAGACAAATCCAAATGTTTTAATAATACTTTATTTCGTTATTTCCTTTCGAGGGTTCTCTTTGCTCCATAGATTCTGGAAGATTTATAAAACATAGTAAGAATGAGCGAAAGATGCTCATCAAGTAATTACTCTATTTTCGATAAAAATGATCTTCCAATTTAAAAGATACAAAACGATATGATTTTGAATCAAAAAACTTTACATTTTTGAATTCACAAGCTTGATATGAATTCAATCAAAGAATGCATGATTTACGAGTTGATGTAATATCATATCATTTAACAATTTACAATGTGAATGATTGAACACCAATTCAATGACACTTATGTCATAAAGTTATTCTCGACACAAAGTCAAGTTTAATATCTCGTTCCTGTATACGTTACAACTACAGGATTTTACCATTTAGGGTCCCTGCACACCGGTCTTTAGTTATGTTCAATATTCGATTTCAAATTATCATATGAATATGATAAATGCTTTAATGGGACATGTTATACATGAAAGATATGTATAACTTTTTAATTAAGCAATTTCAAAAATTTTGCTTAATAATAATTAAGTGTATAAGAATTTTACTTATACAGGCATGGCAAGAAAATATGTATAATGGAAAAACAATTATACGAAAATAGTTCAAATAATTGGCATGCACAAGTGAACAATAACTTATACATAAGTGGAGAGTAAAAACCTTGCCTTAAATGAAGCTTCTATATTTTCCTCGTAATGCGTTTGACGATCACATGTTTCTCTTTCTCTCTCTCGTACGTTTCTAAAATAATAATGCCATATTATTTGTATCGTCGTATTAATATAGGTCGTTCACTCTCAAAATAAACCTAAGCATCTTAGAGTTTTCCTAATTTGAAAAGACTTAAACGCATACAATATTTTAAAGGGTAGAATTATCATTTTCTTCGCAATTTGTAATTTCTTACTTTCCTCACAATTTCTCCTCATATTTATTTTGGGGTGATGTCAACCCTAAAATATGATTTTGGATCCTTAATTGTTTGGACCAAAATATAATCCCTATAAAATTAGGGTTTACAACTCTTCGTAATTTAATATAGGAAAAGTCAAATAAAATCATCTTGCAATGATTTTTAATAAAATAATTTCAGTTTACAAAATAAGAAGCATTAAAATTAATGCCCTAATCATAATAAAATTCGAAAATAGCAACATAACAATTTACCATAATAAAATAAATAACTAAAAAGTCCAAAAACCCATCTAAACAAGCCCGAAACATCTAAAACTGATGGTGCCCATAAAAAAAACAATGCATTGTGCTCAAAAGCCCATTTCGAAGCCACCCACCAAATTTGAGCTCATTCTAAGTTAGAAAATTTTAAATTACTGAAATATGGCAGAAGGGCATTTTGATAAAATTTTGGACCAAAGCATTTTACAAAATAATTTGGACAATAATTGATCATCTTGACCAATCTTAACCATCTTGACCAATTGACCAGCCTTGACCAGACTGACCTTGACCAGCCTTGACCATTTGACCATTTGACCTTGATCAGCCTTGACCATTGACCATTTGACATTTGACCGGACCATTTGACATTTGCCAAAAAACTACAGTCATCGGTCATGGTTGCCGGCTGACGGCAATACCAGCAGAGGCAGCAATACGCACGAATTTTGATGGGAAATGGATTTTTATGATCCGTTCATTGATCTTAGGCTTAAATTTCACAGCCCCATTGCTTGAAACATGAGATTTCAGCCTTGCTAGGTCGTCTTCCTCAAGTGCAACCAGTCGGCCATTACCGCTGGCGGCAGAACTCAAGATTTTCTGATTTGGTTGAAAAATAGCATGAAAAGTAAAATAAAAACTATTTAAATGATCCTTGAGACCACATAAATTGATTGGAACTATCAATCGATCCAAACAAACTCAATTTAAGGGGAAAAATCAAAATTTTACTTAAGAACAAGTCGAGTTTAACCACGACTGAAAATCAGCTTGTACAACCTTGTTTCTTCGCTAAAATGATCGATTGATGGCTCAAATTGACTCTATGGATCCCCAAAAACAATAACCCTAACTTAATTTTTACAATTAAACATCAACTGATGAAAATGAAATTTTCTTACCCAAGAACATTGTCAGACTTGTTTCTGAGTTGCTATGTTTGGGCTTCGATTTAAGACAAAAATTGGACTTATTTATAGGCAACCAAGGCATTGATTTAAAGTTTAGGTTGCGTGCTATCGGTTCCATATCTCAATTTCAATCAGAGCTGCTAGAATAGTGATTGAAATTGGTTGAAAGTTTGAGTGTTGCAATAGTTCTGTAGAGTGGGTATCCATTAGGTTGTTGGATCTGGCTGATGTGGTAGCCTTTGATTGGTCCAGGTGGAGAAGCCCACATGGGTGTATTTCCAACGGACGATTTTGTTATACTACCTTGTTTTGCGAATCAATTAAAATAATAATATTTTAAAAAATTAAATAAATATATAAAAAATATAATATAATATTATACTTTATGCCTACATTTTGGCATATTGCGATTCCAACAGCACTATTCATTTTTCCAAATGACACTCCAATTTTATAATCGTTTCGAGACCCAGTCAAAATAGAAAACCGATTGTGTTTCGTATCACTATTTTTCCGCGCTGATTCCATAACTCTGATCGTTTAACGCTTTTGAGCACTTTTTGAAATTGTTACCATAATGACCAAAATGTCCTTGGTCATAATATTTTTCAAAATGAGCAAAATGTTCTTGGTCATAACTTTTTCTAAAATGACCAAAATGCCCTTGGCATAACTTTTCTCAAAATGACCAAAATGCCCTTGGTCATAACTGTGACGCCCCCAAATTT
>JAUMHB010089363.1:9240-19404 GCA_032359685.1 Pittosporum tobira
TAAACACGTGAGTTTCTATGTAAAACCTACTAGCCGAAGATAATCAGGTGAATAAACTAAATAAACATTCAGCCTGTCTATGGGTCAAGCTTGGGAATCAATCCAACTTGCTAAACTTAGGAAATAGGTTGTTCTGCTCTCTCTTTCTTACCAGTAAGAAAGAATTTGATTTGAGAAGGCTCTACTTTTTAGAGGAACTGGTTAGAAAAACTGACTGAGAATATTTTTTTTCAGATATTCTACGTCATTGGAAAACTTGTGTACAGTAAGCTTAGTTATAGGGTTCATGATAATATAAGTCTCTCTTTATTTTTTTGTAAATTACATGGTATTGTCTGAATTAGTTATCAACTGCTCTAAAAGCTTAAGCAATTAGCTGGATTGTCTAACATCTGTCATGCTTTCACTGTTGATTGATGAATTATCCACTAAAAACATGATTGTACAAGCACAGTTTAGCACATGCAAAGCTCACAGTTCATGGCTCTAAATTTTTTACTGTTCATTGGGATTTTTTTTCCTGTGCAATGAGTTGTTTTGGTATCCCTTGTTCTTTATTAGATTGAGCAAATTGCCTGGCTGATTGCTGCCATGTGTTCGAGAAACCTAATTACTTGCATATGTTACATTTCATACTATGTTTGCACAATCAATTTGTTTTCCCTTGTTATCATTACAATAGGTACTTGCAAGCGAAGGGGGACAAAGCTGCATCTGAGTGATTTGCTGCTGCTGCTTCTTTTCGTCTTAGTACGTACCACTGTGGTGATTACTACATTAAAAAGTCAAGTGCAGCCCAGAGAACAATTGTTATTGTGCCTGTTTGATTACAAGCAAATTTGAAGTTTAGTATTATCATTTTGAGCAAGTCTTGTTGATTACAGGACCCTTTGGTGGTTGCAATGAATGATAACAAGCAAATGTTTAATAAATTTAGTTACTATTCTACCAAAAAAAGAAAAAATAATAAAATGCTGAATGCTTTCATATAGATGGGCTACTATCAATGTTTGGGAAACCTTTTTTTTAAGTGTTGGAATCTTATATCGTTTGAGGGAAATTAGTTTGCAATGCAGATTGCAATGCCTGGTGTATACGGTCTAACAATCTTTTGTAAATAGTTATATGACCAGTTCTCATTTGATTGACCTGCGATGATTCTTATAAATTATTCTGAAAGCTAGTATACAATAAATCTAGTCTACACAATGGACAGCGCAATGATTCCAGAATAAGAAAAACATACATGCTGTCAAATTCTATGTACTTAAAATTAAACAGGTCAACAGATAGCTAAAAACATTAGTAGTTTAAATAAATATCCTCAAATTTTGAATGTTAACAGCAATATTTTGCATATATAGAAATTCAAAAATGAAATGCAATTTTAAAATTTGAGACGTTACTATCACACTCCTCCCATAAGATACAGTTGCTAGGCTAACTCGGCTAATAGCCTGACACTCAAGAAGTCATGGCCAACTGATACTTCGTTAAGCCTCAGCCTGATGTGAACGAATATGACTTCTGCAAACATTTGAAGGAATTCCAAGCAATTCCATAGGCCATCTAGCTTTTTGTCAGTTTTCAGAAGTCATATTAGCCGAGTTAGCCTAATATGACTTCATTAAGCGTCAGTTTTCTTGCCTTTTAGCTTTTTGCTTTTTTTCTTCGATTTTGATTTCTTGCTTTCTTGGTGTTCCGTATATACCTTTTTCTGTGTAACAGGTAACGACTGTTCTTCATCTTCATCTCCATCTCCATCTACTACCTCATTGACTTTCTTCTTGGACTTCTTATTCTTGCTTCCGATGTACTCTTTAGATGTCTTCTTTCTCTTAAGAGGAGGCGAGTCTTCCTCGTTTTCGTCTGGGATCTCATTCAATTCTCGCGACTCATTCAGAGGTGTAGGGGCAGCAGCACAAGCAAATTCTGCACAAACAATGTGACAATCAAAGATTGCTAGCAGAAAAGAAATAAGATCAAAATCATGTCACAAAGACTTTTGTTACCATTTCAAGGTTTAACTAGAGAAATTCACTCCAGCACGTGTTCTAACTAATAAACAAGGTGTTTTACTTAAACTGATGAAGATTCTGATGGATTTATACAGAGAAACTTCTTTCCTTCTCTGGGTGACACCCTCTATTTTCCAGTATATCGAGGAGGCATGGATTATCACAAAGTAAAATGCATCACATGGAATGCAATGGCTTCCAAGTGTCTAAGATGTAAGTTGATGCGTCTTTCCGGTCCAAGAAACTCCATCACCCTCTTGACCAATGCTAATATCAAGTTGTGCATATGGTGATGCAATTTTGCATGAGGGTGACAAGCAGAATATTCATTTATTTGTTGGTCCTTATATCTTCTTCTATTTTTGTTTTTCCGTACTATATGCTCTTTTACCTTTGCCTTCTTGGCATCAAACCAATAAATTCATCAGTAAAAGAAACCACAGGACCCCCTTGCGGTTGGGAAACTCTAACTTCCCAGAAGACCCACTAGTCAATAAGTTAGCCCCAGACATAAGTTTCACATACATAAAAGGTAATTAATGAAGTGCAAACCATAGTTTGAAAGCAAATATAATGCCTTTACAATTAGTATCATATAATATGAGCTCTAAATATTGCCATAAGTACACGATGAGGTTCAGAGGGTCTTCCTATTTTACTGTATCACCCGCATGCAGAGATTTATTGCAGGCCAAATAACATCCCATAAGTAACTAGACAGGAATAATGTTACACAAACAAAAAAGACTAACCTTCATCGCTAAATTGCGAATCAAAAACAACATTTGTGAGATGCTGTTTCAAGAAGACCTGCATTAAAACTCATTAGCAATCAAAACCATTTGAAACAGAAGAAAAAACACTTCCACTAGTGTCTAAGAAATACGAAGATGCTACAAGGCCATGTCCTAACCAGTGCTCTATGATTAATACTTTGGGGGTGGAGAGAGTATAAAATATATAACATTATATGTAAAGGTCAGTTTAACAGCATACCGCAGAAAGAAGTTGTCGTGACTTTATATCCCAAACACGCAAATAGCTGTCCAGTCCTGTAGAAAAAGTTAACTTCTCTTATACTCATCACTTGTTAAGAGAAAAATTAGAACAAAATATTTGCACCTTATATTTAGGAAAGGCAATACAAATATTCAAGTATTGGATTCACAGACACATGAAACGAAAGAAGTGCACTTAATCCCAAAAACTCACCACATGAAGCTATCACTGGAAGCTGCGGGTGTCTGGCTATTGATCTTATACTTCCAGAGCATTTTCCCAAAAAGCAGCCCAACAGTTTCCCTAAAATATACCAAATAAAGAGGAAACAGAAAAATATTCTATTTTTCTGTAGATTAATTCCAAAATTGTCGGTGCTAAAAATTATATTATGCCAAAGTATGAATTAAACGTAGCTGACATAAAAATCCAACCACAAATGTGTACCTGTTCGCATGTCAAAAGAAGCTAGGTCGCCCCACCCATTTCCTGCATATACTGTATAACCATCTATGTCTTCAGCAACTGCTCTAATAGGGGTTTCCCGGAAATCAAAAGATATAACAGGTCTTCTCTGTGCCGAAATATCATAGAGACGCACCTGAAGATCTTTCTGGTCAATCTCAGTGGACACCATAACATATATTTTCATAAAATGAACTGAAAAAACATTGATATGTCCTCTGATCACCGACAGCAAAGTAGAAGAAGTGGACTACTACTAGGTCCCTCTCTTTGTAAATTTCTACATTTACATATATACATAGTTTCAGGGAAACCTTACCTGATGGCTGTTAGTGCCTGCCACCAATTTACGGTGATCATCTTTATTCAAGAATGTTGCTGATGTAAACCAAGTTGGGGTAAATATATCAAGACTATTTTTAGCAGGCTGGGCAAAACAGACATAAAAAAAAAAGAAGCACAAATCAATTATTTAAGTTGTACCCAAAACAAAATTGCTTAAAGACACAACCTTATAGGCATTCAATATCACATAAGTGAGAAAGCAAAAAACTCACTGATTTTGCCGTCCAAACTTTAGTACAGCTTTCAATATCCCACACATTAACTTCAACTCCCTTCCTGAGTCGGAAAAAAATTGTAACAATTACTTCAACTCCCACACATTACTTCATTTTCGCATTATTGATATTTGAAACCCAGTCGCATTGACATTGACATTGGTAACAGATAATAATAACTCACCCGCCAAATAAAGCATATTTTTCTTTTTCATCCACTTTAGAGCAAGTAATATTTCCAGCACCACATACATTCCAGGTCTTTGGAGTATCACTGCTGATAGAATCCCCTAGGGATTTGGAGAAGTCAACAGACATCAAACTTGCATGCCCTGTTGTTGAGCATGTAAGCAAGGTGCATGACCTAATTCAAGACACAAAGGAGAGATACAAGGGATAATAACAACCTTCAATTGATACACACCTCGTGCACGAAATAGCTAAGATGAAATGTATGTCTCGATAAATTACAATTACAACTCAAACACAAATTCTTAATTCCTAAAACCCCGAAAGAAACAAGAAAAAATGATACCTGGATGATAACTCCGATCCCCTTTTCTTGAACAAGTGCAACCCAGCAATAGGATCATCTTCAGGTAGAATATCAGCTTGACTTACATTAGGAAGAGAAACATGAAGGTCTCCATTAACAGGATTAAGCACCTCAATCTGGGAATACATGCACACCAGGCGTTAGAAAGCAAAAATGAAACCCCAGAACCATTATGGAATTTACTAATTCAGAGGGAACTCACCACACCAGATTTCCTTGCAACAGCTAACAGCTACAACATATTGGAAAAGGGTCAAATTCCAGGTAACAATATTTAACAGTGGGAGAAGCATAAAAGTAGAATGCGGAAACTATAAGTAGACACAACAGCCGTGAGAACCAATGTTACAGTAGATCATCAATATCTATGAATGTGGGGTCCAACTAATATGATGTGATATGATGTTTATCCTGTGACATGAGTATTGTGTCACTTTGCCTTGTTAGCAACTGGTAAACACATGAGAGCATAGGAAACTGAGTATAACTACTCAATTGGTTGGGTGGCTGCAAAATTATATCTCATTGTTTGTATCTTATCTGGTTTTAGTTTGGCAGACAATACCATTTTCAACAGAAGTTCAATTGAAAGCATTGACTGCCTGTTATTGTGAAATACATCATATCAGTTTAGAGGAAACACAGAGTTAACCTAAGAGTTTAAGAAGGACCTTCTTTCCTCCATCAAAAAGCATATAAATATAGTTCTGAAAATAATACCTCCTCTTCTAAAGGAGTGCTTCCGTTTATTTTTAATGAATGCTAAGTTTCACACATAATTTTTCTGATGATTTTTTTTTAATATTTAACTATTAAAGATTAAATTTTATTACTAGATAAGATTATTGACAATAATAATATTAGGTGTGAACCCCTGAAAGCTTAATATCTAAAATTCTTCATAAATCTCAAAAATAAAATATAGTACAAAGGGATTGTAAAATCAGCAGACATAGCTGAAAAATCTAAACAATTGTCAACAAAAAATCCTTGATGTAGACAAAAAAGCTTCAATGAACTTAAGAAACAAATGGACGTCTTCGAATGCAATACTAGTAACAGCCACAGTTAGAATTAAGTAGGCTCCACTATTTTGAAAATGGTGAAGTTTAGTTATCATACAGGATTAAATTTTCGGTCATGAATAGAAGCGGCAAGCACAGATTTAGAGGAATCCGGGTCGCCCCATCTGTCCACCACCTTAGCTACTCCCCCTTGCTTACCACGAGCTTCAACCACTATATACATAGTTCAACGAGACAATCAGAACATTACAGAGACAAACACAGACACGCACACACATATATATAGGGTGAGAGTGGAAGTAAGTACGAGTACTACCTTTAATAAGACCTAGAATATCGAAGGTTAGGGCTCGAATTGGAGGGCAACCGGGAGACTCGAGTACACTTGTACGCGGCATCTTCTTTTCTGTTTTCCGGGTTTACAAGGTGCCTCGACAGAGATACGAAACAGAAAGTTTGGAACTTCTGCTACAAACTCAGAGCTGGAGACATGGGCATAAAGAGGAGAGAGAGCAGCGGAGGCGATTATAGTTGCCCATGGGCCGGGTCGATCTCGTTTGGGCTAGGTCTAACCAGTTCTTTTATTTTGGGCTTTGTTCAGTTGGGTGGCGTGGGAATTTAACTTGGACTGGACGGCGTCCAGAAGGAAATACTAGCGGTCCATACCCTAACCTATATCATGAACCTCATCACATATTTGGGCTAAGCCGGTTCCAGTCATTTTTCTTTCACCTTTCCATTGTAGGTTATTATCTCATTTAAAACACGGATTTTAATTTCATAAATTATTTATTTTTTATATAAAATAAAACAATTAAAAGTTTTATTCTACTCGTGTTTTATTAACCATAATAAATGAATATATAAAAAAATTAAAGTAAGACTGTCTTTAATAAAATAACATTTATTTGCTATATAATATGTGTAATATTAATTTAGTCTTTATTCCATTGATTGTGATGACTATATTATCCGGTGCCTTAGAGATTAAAATTCAACTATTGACTACAACATTAAAAAAAATTAATTGCAACTTAGTACTAAGATTATTAGTCGATTCAGTTTAAATAACTCATTTGACTCTACTTAATTGAAATATTACTATATGTACAAATCTAAATTTATTTGAAACCATATACGCACGACTTAAATTATAATGCATTAATTTATTTGGTGAAAATTGTGTCACGTTTAGGTTTAAAAATTCTATTTATCATGTGACAACTAATTATACTCAAATTTTTAATTATTTATCAATCAAAATTAACTTCCACCACTCCTTTAATTACTAAATTTATAATTCTATAAATAACAATCATAATTATAAAATATGATATATTATATAGGATCAACATTTTTAATAAAATATAAATTTTTAATTTAAAATTATTAATCATATAATATTCTATGACATAATAAAGTGTACTTGCTGTAATCTCATGAGATGAAATCATTATGACATGAGATATACACACATGATCTTCATCGGGATCATTTAAATTAATTTTTTTTTAATAAGTAGTGGCAATGGTTATACTATAATTACAAATATAAGTAAACAAAAATTTGAATCTCACAATAAACATTATTAATAATAATAGGTCAAAAATCACATAAGATAAAGGAGACAAAACTCTATATGATTAAACTCGTAATAATGGGTAATAAATTTAATCTCGTAAAAGGGGACAAGAACTTCACTTAATAAATAATGAAAAAAATAATTCCACATAAAAAAAGATATCGTGACCTCAATCTTAACTACTGAACAAATACCTCATTGGCAATTAATATTCATTGACTTATCACTATTATGTTTTATAGATTTATTTATATGTTATTAATCAAGTAGATTTTTGTTTTAATATTAAAATTAAGGAACCACTATTTTAAAACTTTTTCTTACAATTATATTTTACTTTTTAACTAAAAAATGACATTAAATAAAATATAAATTTAATGTGTAAAAATAGATAATAAATATGTAAAAATAACGATTTCTTAAAACTAGTAAGGCATGACGTACCATGCACAGAAGGCAAAGCGAGAGTGACTGAATTAATGTGATGTTCGACTTAAATTGATATATTATTATCCATTTAAATACTAAAACAATTAGCCACTACCCCTCCATAAGGCACGCTGCACGTTTATAAAAGGCACGGTGAACCAATAATTATTAGACTAGGTGGATAGGAACTTGATTTTTAAAAAATAAAATATTTAATTTTGAATTAAAATAAATATGTTGAAAGAGTATCATTTTAATATGAGATATTACGAGATTCAAAAATAATTATACATTTTAAATATTATTTTTTTTAAAAGACGCAACGTGTGTGTATTAAATAATATTTTTCTACTTAAAACAATATGTCATTCCTTATACGGAGGGTAGCGAGTGATTAATTTTTACTCAAATTAAGAAAATTATTAATTTATTACAATACAAATATATTAATGTACAAAATTCTGATAATTCAGATTGACATTCGGAGATCCAGAACCAGAAGATTTGACTTTCATATTTTAAATATTCACTCCGTTCTAAAAAAATAAATTTAAATATTTTTTATCATCTTAAAAAGAATAATTTAATATATTATTTATAATTTATAATTATTTTATATTATATTAAAATTTTATTTTTCTTTATTTATTATTATTAAATATATTTATAAAATTTTGTTATTAAAAATATATATTTTATTTTAAAAAATTAATTTTTTTAATTTATATATTTTATTTATTCTCTTATATATATAAGACCGAGTAGTTTTACGGAGGTGCGATGAGATGACCCACCACGTATCCAGATAAGTCTAGTCAAATAGTTTTATAGGCTACAAGCACGGTTTGGGTAACAAATGGTGAAAAGACAAACCACTTTCTGCCGTCAATTTCTCTGTCCCCGTCACACTTATTGTCGTCTTCTTCTTATTTTTCATCTTACTTTCGTCTGTTCTCGATAGCTTCTCACTCTCCAAAACTAACAAGCAAACATTCTTTTAATGGAGGAAAATAACACAATTGACCCAAACAGTGGCTACTGCGCCAAAACAAAAACCTTCCATAGTCTCAGACCACCAATTCCACTTCCTCCGCCTACTCAGCCTCTCTCCATCACCCAATACGCCCTCTCCCTCCTCCACTCCCCCCAAACCACCACCACCACCACCCCCCCTTTCACACCCGAAACCTCCACTTTCCTCATCGACGCCACCACCGGCCTCCGCCTCACCTACTCTCAATTCCTCCACCAGTCCCAATCCCTCGCCTCCTCTATCCTCTCCCTCTTCCCGTCTCTCTCCAACAGCAAAAAACAACACGTGGCACTCATTCTCTCTCCTCCCACCCTCCACGTCCCCATCATCTACTTCTCGCTCCTCTCCCTCAACCTCACCATCTCTCCCGCTAACCCTCTCTCCACTCCCTCCGAGCTGGCTCACCTAGTCCACCTCAGCAACCCGGGCATCGCCTTCGTCACCTCGGCCATCGCCAAACACCTTCCTTCACTCCCACTCGGCACAATCCGCATCGACTCGCCCGAATTTCTCTCCATGCTAAACTCACCAATCACCTCAATTCCCAAATCAGTCACCACCGTCAGTCAGTCCGATTTGGCCGCCATTCTTTACTCGTCAGGCACGACTGGCCGAGTCAAGGGAGTAAAGTTGACTCACCGTAACCTAATTGCCGTAATCGGCGGGCATTACCACAACAGAATGGAGAATCCCGATATTAATTCACTGGAATCTCCGGCGGTTTCGTTGTTTACTCTGCCGTTGTTTCATGTGTTCGGTTTCTTTATGCTGATTAGGGCTTTCGTGTTATGTGAGAGTTTAGTGTTGATGGGGAGGTTTGATTTTGAGAATATGTTAAAGGCGGTGGAGAAGTATAAGGTGACTTACATGCCGGTGTCTCCGCCGCTCGTGGTGGCGCTGACGAAGTCGGATTTGCTAGCAAAGTATGATCTGAGATCGCTCCGGCTTCTTGGCTCTGGCGGGGCTGCACTGGGAAAGGAAGCTTCGGAGAGGTTCACGGCCAAGTTCCCCAATGTGGAGATAGTGCAGGTACACGGGAGACACGCGCCAATAATGCGCGTGTAGTGATTTTGTAGAAGAACGTGGTCGACTATTATTCTATTTTTGTCCTTTATATTATAACATTTATTTTTTTGAACATCTCATATTATTATAATATATTAAATTTAAAAAATTAATAATATTAATTATTTAAATTATTCTTATTTTATTAAATATGATTTACCACTTTAATCATTATTATTTTATTTTAAATTATTATATCAATATTATATTTTCTCACTTTAATTATTTTTTTTTATTTTTTATTTAAATAATAATATCAATTAATATTTTTTATTTAAAATTATAATATTAAATATATTTTTTAAATTATGTACAAAATTAAAATATTACAAATTACTTGGACGGAGGGAATATTATCCATTTCGTCTCATAAAAATTATAATTTTTTTAAAAAAATTAATAATATAAATTGTTTGAATTATTTTTATTTTA
>JAUMHB010089364.1:0-11283 GCA_032359685.1 Pittosporum tobira
CCCTTACTTCTTGGACTATTTTCTTCCACAATATTTTGACCAAAAAGGTTCCTTGACTCAATCCATTATCAAACTTATTTTCATCCACAATCTAAATTCACTTTCATTCAACTCATTCATCCATTTACACTTTAACCGATCCATAATTCCTTCAAATATTATTCACCATTTTTGGTTCGTTTCTTGCTTGAGGGTTGACCAATTTAAAGTTCTAGAATCGACCATCAATTATAAATAATTGACTAAATCTGTATAAAATTTACATTTCAAAAGCACCATTTATTTTCATGGCATTTATTTACATTTCCAAGGTCTCACATTAATAGCCCTCCAGTCTCCGCCTCCTTGAGCTCTTGATCTACCCTTAAGCGTATGTTGTATGAATTCTGGAAATTTAAGCTGGGAGGGGGTTTTTATAGCTTCTAATCATGGGACTTCTCACAAGTTGACTCAAATTAAATTTGTCGTCTTGGTCTGTGTCAAAAGGCCTTAGAAAAGCCTCAAACCGCATAAGTCGAAGCCTTCTGGAAAAGTCAAAAGAATTCACGAAAAGTTACACAACCTAATTTACACCCTGGCTTATGGCCGTAAGCCACCTTACAGCCATAAGGGTGGCTGTAAGGCCCTCTACATTCTTGGTTTGCTTCCTGCTTTGATTCCTTGCAATCTTTGTCCGTCCGGGATTTGTCTAAAACTCAATTTTTGTCTGAAATAGACCTTTTTAAACCTAATTCTCTGTACATGCCCAATAACAATAAAACATATATAATCCCTCTTATTGATCATTTGTAGCCCATAACAAGGATATTAAATCCAAATCCATACAAATTTAATAATAAATTAATAGAAATAAGTATAAAATAATATATCAAATAAGCACTTATCACTCAGTCATATGGCCAATCTGAAAGAGCAATACAGACTTTGGATGACATGTTACGAGCATGTGCCATTGACTGGAAAGGTAACTGGGATGAACACTTGTCTTTGATAAAGTTTTCTTACAACAAAAACTATCAAACTAGCATTAATATGGCTCCATTTGAGGCTCTATATGGTAGGAAATGTAGGCCGCCAGTTTGTTGGGATGAAAATGGTGAAAGGAAGATATTTAGGCCAGAAATTGTCCAGGAAACCACTGACAATGTGAAAGTGATTTGGGAAAAGTTGTTAATTCACAGGTCAATACAATAGTTAAGCAGATAACAAGAGACGGCCACTTGAATTTTTTGAGGGTGAGAATGTTTTCTTAGAAGTTTCACCTACGAAGGGCATAACAAGATTTGGGAAGAAAGGTAAGTTAGAAATTCGTTACATTGGTCCTTTTCAAAATTTGGAAAGGATTAGAGGACTAGCTTATCTACTTGCATTATCGCCTTCTTTGTCAGGAGTTCATAATGTGTTTCATGTGTCGATGTTTCGGAAGTATGAACTGGATCCTTTACATATTTTGAGCTACGAATCGGATCAAGATCATTATGTTCTAATTCGGGAGGACTTGACTTACATTGAACATCTAGTTAGAATTTTAGATGAAAAAGAAAAGGAATTGAGGAACAAGAGTATTCCATTGGCGAAAGTTTGGGGAAATATCACAACCTTGAAGAAACAACTTGGGAAAGGAAAGATGAAATTCGGGCCAAGTATCCTCATTTATTCCAAGAGGAATGAATTTGGGGACCAAATTCCTCAAGGAGGGGACGATGTAAAATCCTCAATAGTCATACATAATATAAACACATTTGAGTGACATTCATATTTGCATACACGTGCATTAGTTAGAGTTAGGTCATTAGTATCTCATTTTATTTTATATTTGTGCATTGCATGTTATGTGTGCTTGAAATATGTGGGATTACATATTATATATGATAAACATTAATATTAGGTTGCTTGGTACCTGTACAACTTGTTTAAGTGTGGATCATGAATGATTTACATGATTTTGTCGATGGAAAACTTGTACACCATTCGGAAGAATTGTAATAACTTTATCTATAAAATATATTTTTGAGTGATTATTCTTGGATTGGAAACTAGATTCATATATATTTCCATCAATATAATCCATTCTTTCTAATTACTTGTGTAGTGGAAGAAATAATCCACTGAATATGCCTGACTTCCTACCCTGTTTCAGCTTTGGAACATGAGATTGATTTGATACTTACAAATTAAATGCTTGTCCAAATTGAGTGATTCTAGATATTTTTGAATCCTTGATTTTTGTAGTTTAAGTTCATATAAGGTACACATCCATTAGATATTTTTGGAATTAGTTATAGCATTTACAAAAACGTGTTGCAAAGGTCACAATTACTGAAACACATCTATATTTTGTTTTCTCTTACAAGTGAACTGTGAGGCCCTTTTTCATCTCCTACTTACCATTTATGCTGTAAAAATCAGCTGAAGGCATATTTCATGTTCTCCATACTTGAGATATTAGAAAGAAAGAGAAAAACATTCCAAAAATCACAACAATTCAAGTTTTCCAAATTGATCGTGCTCCAGGTTTTAAAGTTGCATAATTTTGCTTGCTCTACAATATCCATGGATAAATTTCTTCATTCCAAGCATTTTCAAAGTATCAAGGTAGGAACAAATGCTGGTTTTTGATTATTCTTTTATGAAGATTGCTTAGAATTATGAGATGCATCAACTAGTCCTTGTAATTTCTCTTGGATTGCTTTGTGTAATAGGCTGATCTTTTAAGCTTTGATGGCCTAAAGCAGAACATTTGATCATGTTATCGTGCTTATTTGATTTTTTACTTGTGCTTTGCCAAAGTGTACATACGCTATGAGGACCAAAGAAAGCCTTGAAGTGTTTCCCATACGTGCAGAATCCTGGATAGTTGGATTTTTCCTATATTCCCGAATTTATATAAAACAATCTGCTTGTTCAATGCCCGTGAAACTTTTGGATACATACTTTGATAAGTCTAGTTTGTTCCTAGTAAAAATCAACTTTATTGGAGATGGTTTAGTATTTTATTAAATTGTTTAAATTTGGCTGCCCAAATTTTGCATACCAAGATTTTAGGAACTTTGTTCCAAATTTGAAGTATGTTATCTCCTTCATAACTAGCCAGGATTCTTAAGTCTATATTATAGTCCCAGAAGTTTAGAATTTGTTATAAATAATTTCGTTGATAAAAGACTTTGTGTGGTATGAGTTAAAGGCTTTTAAGTGCAAGGATGCAATTTGCATTTCTTAAAATTATGCTTTTATGATGCTAGCTAGTTGTGATTATAAATTTGGTATTGAACTGAAGTTTTATGTGATATTATAATGTTCCAATGTGTGTTTTAACATACCTAAAGTGTTGTTTGATGCCTATATGATGGAATTGACAGATTAAGCATTAAGGTTGCCTAGACAGGTTGAGTGTGGGTTCAAGTGATTCAACTGGTTTCATTGAGTCATATTCTCCTATTCTACCAACCTCCTTCCTATTGATCAAGGAAGGTTAACCAAGGAGAAGGATTGACATGGTGATGGAGTTGTCAATCTTTGAAATACCAATAGGACTCTAAGCTTGAGTTCTGATTTGGTCATGTTATAATATGGTATAAGGGAGGGAAAACATAACCGGAGATGTATCTCGATAAAGCAAAAGCAAAGGTAAAGCAAGCTATGTGATTTTGTGCCTAGTTGGTTCTTTAATCTACTTATGGTATTATGTTTTTATGGCTTGGTTAATTTGTTTAGTACAAAGAAAAGTTGTATGGTTCTAAGATTTGCATACGTAATATCATAGTAACATCTTATAACTGTCATTTCATACATTGCATACATTTTATCTTCGTGTTCCTACTTAGCGTTAGCTAATCATTTTATCTGTCATGCATTATGTAGGTTGATCGGGTTGATGGTGGAGACGTTCAAGGTTGTTCTAGATTTCAAACTTGGGCTTTGATGAGATTCGGACTAGGTGGTCATTATGTCTAGTTTGTGTTTTGTATAAAGTTTAAAGTTTATAGTCCAACTTATGTTTGCTTGAGTTTGTAAAGCTTATAACAGGACTAGTGTGCAAGCCTTGTTGGTTTTGGTTTGTCATAGTAAATCATTGTACTTTTGTTAAGCAATTTGTACCATATTGAATGGTTGTTTTTAAAATCTTCTGCTATCGAATTATATTTGTTTAAAAAAGACATTTTCAAAAAAAGTTAAGTGAGGTCGCGTGTTACACTTGGATTTGGGATTTCTCAACATGAATGATTCGGGTCAGGGTGTGACACCTTTTTTGTTTATTTATTTCATGTTTCTCATCATTTTTTTTTCGAGAATGCTGAAGGGTTTTATCTTCACATACAATAACCGCTTCTTTAACTAAAGAAAATTTTTCATATTCCTTATAATATTAAGATTAAATAACATACATTGCACACATATATAATACCTCGTATAACTATAGGTTTATTTTTCTTCATAAGGTAACTCTCATTATTCGTCTGTTTGTTTTGCAATCATCTGACGATAACTTTCTCTTCTCTTACATATTTTATATTCATGAGCCTCACAATCTGCTCCATTATCCATTTGCAAGAAAATGGGAGATGATTAATGAATAAAAGAGACCAAGAAAGATAAATACATGAATATATGAAACTTATATGGACTTGAGATTTGCAAGAAGGACCCGAGATTTGCATGCATCAAATTTAATTATATGACAAAGCTCTTTGATTGTTGAGCAAACGTTAATGTAATGCTTGAACTTAATGAGAATATTGACTCACAATATTAAATTTTGGAAAGATATATCCGAACCTATGTATACAGAGTACCAAACTTGGTTGAACGAAACCAATAAAAAAAATAAATCAACTTAGTGAATAACTCAACCTGAGTTTAGGCTTTTCAACTTTAAAATGTGAGTCAGGTCATGTTGGTTGAACCAAAAAACCGGTTCAACTCGGGAGAATGAACTCATGTTTGTCTATTTATATATAGTATAGATAGTTTTTGGCCCGTATAATGCACACAATTAACATAAATTTTAAAATTAATTGAATACTTAAAGTATCTTTTTATAATACTAAAAACTAATAATTGAAATTCAGTCTCATCGTATGTAAATTTTTATTAAACTAAATGTTAAGAAAAAATATTAAAATAAAAAATAAAAATTAATAAATATAAGTCAAACTCACTGTGATATGGATGGAGAAAAATATGGTGAAAAATATCTTGGAATAATGGAAAGGTGGAAAGCTCAACATGTATGTTGAAAAGTATAAAGTTAATTTCTTGATATCTTTAATATTACATTTTAATAAAAATGTATTTCCAAACTGACAACTGCTATAGCTACCATTATCTGACTGATCTGCATAAGAATTTGCTTTTGTCCTCCTTCTCTTGATTGTACAACTTCATCCTTAACAACCTGTAAATTTTGGAAGGACAAACAATTTTGTCATTATCAAATCAAATACAAATACAAAACCCAAAGAATGACATTCTGCATAACAACATAATCAGAGTCACATATCTAATACCATTCAAAAATGAGCCAGCAAGGCCCTAATGCATTTAAAATATTATTTTAAATAATAAAAAAAACTTATGATTATTGATAAGAGGAAGAAGCAAATTAAGGTGGGAGCTTTAATAGAAATAATATGAGGAACGGAAAAATATAATCCATGAATTTTGATATAATGATAGAGATAAATTAAAAAACTTTTTAAATAGTTAATTACTTAGATAAGGTTTTTAAAATTTACAATTTTAAAGAAATAAAAAGTGTCACGTGAATAGGTTTAGAGAATATAATTATACTCTCTCGACTTTTATATATTATAATTTCTTAAATGTTAGCACTTTATTTGTTGCAATAATATTGTGTTGGATGGAGTACTCGGTTTTCACCAAAAATCCAAAAAAAAAAAATAATAATTAAAAAAAAAAAAAATCAATCCTTAACCGAACAAAATTTGTTTCCTGACCTATGTACGGGATCCAGATCTGAGTCCGGGTCCCGGTCCCGGTCCCGGTCCTGACTAATGTTCGGTGACCATTGAACCATTCAACTCAATAAACTCCTGAACCCGCGAACCCCTAACCACACCAGTTGAACCATTCTCTCTTTCTTCCTCATGGCAGCACCACCACACCCCGGAGACGATGACACCGTCTACGGTGGCGTCGACGACTACATCGACGACGACGAAGAAGAAGATCAAAACGATGACGTCCTTGAAGAAGACGACGAAGATATTGACGTCGACGATGACTCCACTACATCCTCCAACATCGCCGCCAATGAAATTCCCCCTCCTCCTTCATCGGCCGGAGAAGTCACTATCGCCGTCACCGGAGTCCCCTCAATTCCGGAATCTAAACGACAAATTCTTGACGACTCTTTGTTGGGATCAACCGTCACTTCAGATAGGAAACCAATGCCGCTGCCGCTCGATGAGTCACGAAGACTGTTCCAGCGTCTGTGGACAGACGGGGACGAAATCGAGCTCTTGCAAGGCTTCCTCAACTACAACATCCAGCGAGGTTTCAACAATTCGCACCATCATGACACGGCGGCGTTTTATGATCAGATCAAGTGTAAGTTACAGCTGGATTTCAACAAGAACCAGCTGGTGGAGAAGCTACGGAGATTGAAGAAGAAATATCGCAATGTCTTGAGTAAACTCAGCTCTGGTAAAGATTATGTTTTTAAGAGCCCTCATGATCAGGCCACTTTTGAGATCTCTAAGAAGATCTGGAGCGGCGCTCCCACAGTTGCTGCTGGCGGAAGTGGCGGCGGTGGTGGTGAATTTGACGAGGATGAGGGTAACCCTAAACCTAACCTTAATTTTAATAATTTTAATTCTGAGTTGAATGATCATAATGTAAATAGGGGGTTGGATGTGAATAGCAATTGTTATAATGATAGCTCAGAGAAAAAAGTGAGGCCCAGAAAAAGATCCAGAGGGGGGCTGAAAATAGAGGAGAAACAACCACAACATATATTGAGTGATCAATTACCACCTGCAGTGGCCACGCCCTTGGGGTCCATACCGAATTTGATTGAGGAAACTGTGAAAAGTTGTGTTTCTCCCTTGTTTAAGGAGTTGCTTAACAATGCAGTGAAAGGCCTGGGAGGTTCGCGAGGAGGATTTGGAGGGGTGACATTGAATTCTATGTTGGTGCCATTGGGTTTTGCTGGTGGGTTACTGAATTTTGCAGGCGGTGGAGATGTCATGGAGGAGAAATGGAGGAAGCAACAGATATTGGAGTTAGAGATTTATTCAAAGCGATTAGAGTTGGTGCAGGATCAGATCAACTCACGATTGGAGGAGCTTCGGTCTATGGGGAGTTGACAAAGGATTGCCAATTTGTAGTAAGTGCTTGGAGTTTTTTTTTTTTTTTTTTGGTTCATAACCTTATTGGTCCTTGATCAACGGTTGATACAGTTAGCTGGGCAATAGAAGTCTTTTTTAGACTTTCATACTTGGGTTAACTTAATCTTGGTTGTTGAATAATGGGTTTTTATTTTGTTTAGCCTTGGATGGCTTGTGGAAGCTCCAGAAGTTTGTGAATATAGTTGTTCTTGGTAAAGAGGTAAAAGATATGATCTTTATGGCTCTTCTTGCTTTATTGCATTGAATTTGCATTTGTGAAAGCATGTTGCATGTCGGTGGTAGTGTGTTATCTGTATCTTTCTTTTAGAGTATGTTAGTAACACATTCTTATTATAGATTCTTGGCTTATGCTATGGGTTTTGATGAGCAAAGATGTTATTGTTGATTTTGGGCATATTTGGGTGATAGTTTTCACATATTGTGTTTATGTTAGTAGTGATTCTTGTAAATTACTGTTTACCTATAATAAAAAAACATACTCCCTCCATCTCAAAATTAGAGATATCTTACAAAAATGACAGTTTTTAACTAATAGATATTACATTACAAGATTGACAAAACAGGGAAAGTGTTCTTAGAACAATATTTGATTTTTATTTTTTTGAGAAATGCTGTAAAGTTTAATCTGTATTTATAATGAAATAATAAATTAAAAAATATCGTAATATTTTATTATACTAAAATAAAAATATATCTCTAATTCTAGTGTTGCAATGGAGATTGTTATTGTTTTATTTTATGTCATAAACTTATGATGATATGATGGTACACCTTTTTTGTGGGCTTGGATTGAAAGTGGGATCTATAAGTTTTTGTTGTTAATTTCAAAGGATGGTTGCACCGCGCATGTGGTGGGAATCTCGAAAGTGGTATTGGAGCATTGAAGGCACTCCTCAAAACTCAGAAAAGACCTTTTCTTCAAAGTTTATTCTGCATATGGTTAAAACTTAAAAGCATAAAAGTATTCATTCTTTAAATTGGACTGGAAATCCCCATACTTGGGAGTTGGGGTCAAACCGAAAAATATCAAAATACTCATAAAATGCAGCAAGTGAAGAATTATATATTGGTTCTCTTACGTTCTCTGAGTTGCTGTTTCATGTTTTGAATTTTTGTACTTGTTGGTTCTTGCATTTGCGGAATTGCTGTTTTTATGTTTCAGTTTTGGTAGTTGTAAGCGTGACAACAGTTTGTCAAATCAGGTTGTACTAATGCATAGGGTAGTTTAAAGGAATATATTAACTGGTAGAGATGTACAAAAAGTTTGAGGACCGATGCTTGAACCGGAACTGGTTAGGTCTAAGCCCGGACCGGTTAGGACCGGGTCAGACTTTTAAAAGACCAAAAATATTCAACAGACCCTCATATTTAGAGAAAGACCAGCTTGAAGACCGACTTGATCCGAGAAAGACCAGCTTGAAAACCGACTTGATTCGAGAAAGACCAGCTTGAAGACCGACTTGATCTGACCTGAGTCTGGGCAAGTCCTGAAATCCCTATGAAAAGTCTGCATAAATTATCCAGTATTATAAAAATTACTCTTTTGGTTTTTAATACTCTTTTTATAAAAATTATTAAGTATTATAAAAATAAGTTTATAACTATATAATTACTAAGTACATAAAGTAAATAACTATGTAAAATAAATAATTATATAAAATAACTATATAACTACACATATAACATAAAAAAATATAACTAATTATATAAAATAACAACTTTAACTAACTAAATAAAAGTAATATTATGAATTATTAACTTAATAAGAATATTATGAAAGTTATATATAGAAAAAATAAATTTAAATAATTTTATAAATTGTAAAAATAATACTAATTTAAAAAATAGAAAAAATTCAATTGAGGACCTGTCTAGGATGAGCCGAGATAGGTGGTCTTCAACAGTCCTCACTTTTTGGTACATAATCTAGCCTGGTCCGGTCTAGTCAACTCAAAAGAATGATTTGGTCTTTATCAAATAAAGATTGATCCCGACAAATTTGAGTTAATGTTTGTCAAATCGTCTTTTTGTGCATCTCTAATGACCGAGATATATGTATAGAAGTTTTGGGTGAAGAAAATATTTTGGAGAAGTAGAACGGAGGCTCCTCAGTCCTTTGCACCCTAATAAATCCAATTTGGACAAAAGGTACGGCATCTCCCGGCCCTTTCAAAAGTCTAACTTTATATTGTGAGCGTGCAAAGTTATCTCATCCCTGTTAAGCCTAAGAATTTTATATGTATTTGTTTAAAAACATGTGCAAATCACAGATTAGATGTGACTTTATTTATTTAATAATAAGAATAAAATTTATTTTATTTTTCATAAATACATTTAAAAAATAATACAAAAATATTTGCACACATATTAATATCTAATTTGTTTAAAATTTAATCAATCATGGCAATTGAGTAGTAAAAAATTCAATCAAAATTTGAACCATTAAATTTTTTTATGAAATACTTAATAACAGTTATAAAACATATTAAAATACATGTCCATATATATGAGAGTGTGTGTGTGTGAATCATCCCTATGCTATCAAATTAATTTTCAATAAAAAAATTTAATAGCTATTCGATTTTAAAGATATAAAGTTATACTACTTAATATATTGCTTATTTATTTTATTCACTATTTTATTTTAAGTTATGAGATAAAATATAATGAGCAAATTACAGTGTCTTTTTGCTTTTGCTTTTAGTTAAGACTTAGGATCTTATTTTTAATAACTTAAGCGTTTAAAAATATATATTAAAAATGAGTAGATTCATACTCTATCTATGAAAAAAATGAATACAGAAATAGTTTAGGAGGTGTGAATAATCTCAATTGGGTAATAATAAAGTTTAGATTGAATTAAAAACATATATTTTTGTTTTGAACTCTTTTGTTAGAAGTTGTAGAATATTTTTCTTCTTGCCGAAAAAGAAAGAAAAAAGTAATAATGAGAACAAAAATAGAAAAAACAAATTCAAGAAACCTATAAGAGCTTAGATTACAAACTGGATGAATAAGTCTTTTCGAGTTAATCTAAAAACAATATAAAGATAGAGTTAGTTTGGTTCATTCGAAAGATGTGACGTCTCCAAATTTTCAACATCGAATCCACGTGAAAATTGGGTCGTCAGATATCATCCTCAGCATATTGAGTTATCAACTTTTGACAACTATCCATGTTATATCTTACAATATGATCTCAAATGCGAATAAATATACACAACAGAAGCATAAAACTTTAATTAAATAAATAAGGTCTTACATAACATGATTCGTTACGAATTGAAGTCGCAAAAATATTTAAATAACAATGTCTAGTTAGACAAATCCAGTACATTCTAAAAATACTCTATTTTACTCTTCCCCTTCGAGGATTCGCCTCGCTATACGGATTCTGGAAAGTTTATAAAACATAGGAAAGATGAGCAAAATATGCTCAGGAAGTAATTATTCTATTTTCGAATAAAATGACCTTCCAGTCAAAAGTATAAAACGATATGGTTTTTGAATCATTAAAACTTAACAATTTGAATTCACAAGCTTAATATGAATTCCATCAAAGCATACATGATGTACGAGTAAATGTAACATCATGTCATTTAACAAGTAACAGTGTGAATGATTGAACACCAATTTGACGACATTATGTCATAAAGTTATCCTCAACACAAAGTCAAGTCTAACCCCAATTTATCTCATGCCCGTATATGTCACAACTATAGAATTTAACCATGTAGGGTCCCAGCACACCGGTCTTTAGCTATGTTCAATGTTCGATCTCAAATTTTCATGTTAATACGATGACGTTTAACATGGCATGTTATACATTGAAGATATGTGTGAGAACCCAAATATTTGAGAATGATTTAATAAATAAAAATCTTCCTTTTTGTTATTTCTCTAGTCGAATTAT
>JAUMHB010089375.1:0-11283 GCA_032359685.1 Pittosporum tobira
CACAATTATTTATATTACTGTTGCAATCTTTGTCGGAGTAATAATATAGTAGAAAGTGACAGACCAACAATTATTGATCATTTGAGTTTTAGGGCATCTCAAAAGTCGTCCGAGGAATATTAGTGGGGTCCACAAATATTTTGCACAGTACGAGAACAAATATTGCCTAACTTTAACGTTGACATCCTTTTTGTCGGAAACCAATATTTGCATTTAGCACCCAACAATTTATTTTATCCCCAAAATATCATACTGTTAAAAATAAATAAATTTCATAACGAGTTGAAAATATTGGGTTCTTATACAATTCATCCCGTCGATTGGGCCTGACTCAACCTGTTTCGGGTCCAGCGGCCGAAAGGCCATAACCAAGTTCCAAGACAACGTTTAATTAGCTGCCCAAACGTCTACAACTCTGTCAATTCAAAGAAGGCACACAATGCCTATTTTATTGGTTTGCGGGTTAATGCAGACTCTATAAATACCACATCATTTACACAAATGGGGGAAGAAGAAAAAGAGAGAAAACTCTACTCAAATACACTATAACACACGGTAAACCTTCCCCTCTCTATTTTAAATTTCGATTATCACCTTAATCTCTTCATTAACTTAAGAATCGGAGAGGGGAACGAGAAAACAAACTCCTCATATTACCCGTGTTTCAGGTGAATCTACTCTCGCCGACATATTCTTGACTGGAGGTGAGGTTTAGATTTGGTCAACGGTCGGGTTGGTCCCAACAATAATCTAATTAAGATACCCCACCGGCCACTGCTATTAAATAACCCAGAAAAGCTTGGATTAATTAAAAGACCAAAGATGGACAAATAATAGGACACCCCATGGAAGGCGAGCTGAACTTGGCATAATACAATCTTATTAAATTGATAACATGAATACATATTAATTCTGATCGTGTACATGGTAGTTAAGTAACGAATTTCAAAATATGCACCATATACTAATTATAGATTGATGATATATTGACAAATGAATTATTTTAATTGTTAAATGGCTGTTCAACTAGAAAAATGGGGTCTCACTGACGTAAGGCCTACACAGTTGATGAAATTAGAAAATATGCACGAGAAATTGGATTTTTGTCAATAGGTTCCCCCCATAATCCGCAATAAAGCTATTTCATGTTGAGATTTACCACCAAGTTAGTTGAAATCCGACAAAAATTTTAGTCTTATACTCATGTTTCTGTCACGGTTCAAATATATTTTAAATTTCTTTAGCTATTTTCTATATTTACATGATTATCGAGGATATATAAAGATAAGAAAAATATTTTTAAATTTTTAATATCAGCAAAACATGATGGCCTACACTAAATTCTTAAATTCATGGGAAAAGTTGTGAATTCGATAAAAACAAATGTAGGGTTTTAACTGAAATGAAAAGAGGGCCCAAAAGGCAACTTCAAAAGAACTCAACTGTGCGTGTCATATGTGAACAGCGGGGACAGTCCAATTAAGCTTATGCATATCACTGATCATCACACTGTCTCACATTCTCTTTTTCTTTAATATTTCAGAACAATTATTTTCTCTAAAGCAAGGAATCCTAAGTACGAATAATAAGGCCAAGAAAAAAACTACTTTCTATATACCAATGAAAGCTAGGTTTCCGGGGTTGTATGGTGCATAATGTTACACTTTAGCCACCCTTTATCTTGCTATGCAAGAGAATTTAAACTTTTATGCGTACATCTTTTATGGAGGACCCTTAAACGTTGTTCAACTTTTGAAAATATACTCAATCTATTTCAGAATATAAAAATATTATAAGTTATTTTGAAAAGAATTTTGATTAGAACATTTTAAAATTGTAACAAATATTAATACTTTTCCAAGTACCTTACAATTTTCAACTGTATTGGTCGATCTAATCAAATGAATTCAGGTTAATTTGATTTTGGAAAGTTCAAATCTGACTTCTAAAAGTCAATGATGCTCTTCTATTTTGGAACAAAAATATTATTAATTAATTAAAATTTAGTTTGTAAAACCATAATAATATCGTGAGGTTTCTGCAAAAGGGCAGGAATACATGTTATAGGACCCCCTGAATAATGAAGGAGTTCAAAAGATAGAATGATTCTGAGATTTAAGGGATATGGTTTTCTGGTGAATGCAAAGACAGCACTACTCTCACGGTACCTTAGCACTTGATCTGTCCCCTTCCCATGTTGTATGATTCAGGAAGAAAAGATAAAGGAACCAAAGTGAAAGCTTACTTGTTCCACCTTATTCATTATACTCCTATCTGGGAATTGGATGTAAATATTGTCTCTTTAAATATATACTTATACACATACACGTACATATACACATGCACACACACACGTACATACATAGACACAAACACTTGTGCATAGAAAATTTTGTGTTGCTGTGCAACTATATATCATAATGCACTTTTAGGGAAAATTAAAAAAGAAGTACGTATGTACGTACATGCATAGCACCATAGAGTCCTGAGTCATGTACAGGTAAATTTAGTCATGAAGCATTGATTTTTGTGGACTAACAGTATCTTGCATGTTATATTTTAGGGTTTATATATATGTATATATATATATATATATATATAAACCATGGCCAAATATTTGGCTTTACAACTCAGAATCTATCTTTGGATGCCACATATAAGCATGAAAAGGTAGCTAGAAAATGAGGAAGGGGGTACGTATCTATCGAGGGAGCGTGAATAATATTGATTTTTTTTCTTCTCTTTATTGCTTTCTGATAGTGCCTGCCATGGACCGGACCTCCAATACTCCAAAGGGTGGAGACAAAAGAGTCATTTCTACAATCATATACTTATATCAACAACCTGACACACGCGCGCGCACACAAGCGTACGGTATCATTTTCTGTCGATATCAGATAAAGGAACTAGCATAAAGCCTTTACACCGTAAAGCTTACCGGCAACATGTTGATGTTTCTTGCTAATTGTGAATTGAACTGAAATAAAAAGAAGAGACCCAAAAATAATCCCAACATGTGGTTTATTTTAAAACTCAAATTAACATGAATTCATTTGAATTTTAAAGAAATTGATATAATTAAAATTATTTTTTCAAATATTACAACATTTCACATTTGTATGGACTACAATTAAATTAATTTATATTATTTTAAATATCAAAAAATTTTAAATTAATATTTTAATTAAAAGTTAATAATATTCTTATATTTTAAAACGTATAAAATATCAATCAAAAATAAGAAAGTGCACAAATTAAGAATGGCTAGAATTGACTGATGGTTGGGGCTGGAGACTTGGCAAGAAAAGGAGAACATATCACGTTTAACTTTTGTAGCTAATTAAAGTTTGATAAAGGTTTAGTTTCTCTATGTTAATTCTGTTCATCTTGTAAAGAGAAGAATTTTGGCGGATAATTAAGGGCTACCTACTTTCCAATTACCAAAATCAATTTACTTTTGTCTAATTACGACTTTGTTAATTAAGCACGTAGAATTAAACGACAGAAACTAGAGGCATCACAATGATTAACCTGATTGACTTACTTGTCCATTCAGGTCGATCCTTGCTTTCTCTTAATATCGAGTTTTTTCCTAAAAGCATGCATTTTAATGATAGTAATTAACTTTAATAGTGCACTTGGTTAATGATAAAGCAGCTAGCAAGCATGACATATATAAGTATGTGCCTCAAACTATAACTACAAATAGAGTATATGCAGTGGGTTATAATTAAGTTGATTACGCTGATATTTTTAGTTTATTTTTAAAAATTAATAATTAAATTTTTTTTTTATAAATTATATAATTTGTTTAAATTAATAAATAAATATTAAATTTATTTTGAGTTAAGTTGATGCAAGCTATGGCTGAGCTGGAGGAGTACCTAGTGGAACTCTCCCGATCGAGTCGCCGGCCAATTTTGAATTTTCTCATACAGCTAAAATTGATCATGTGGGCTTGCAGATAAATTCTAGCAGCTAAAATTAATCTTTTGGTGGTGTTACTTTTTTTTAAGCGCAGCTAAGACAAATTGCTTTCCTACTTGTCATTTCATTTCATAAATATTATTCTGCACCGTGGGATCGGGGACACGTGTTTTGTCCTCTTTATAAGAATAACTCAATGATTTTTTATTTTTTATTTTTTATAAAAAAAAATCATAAACAAAATTGGCTCCTTTCACCTTTGATCTCTTAATAGACACTTCTTCTACTCTTGTTCCTCATCTTTCTTTTGCACGGTATTAAAGTTGCACGTGTGAGAATATTGGCAAAACTCAGAACGAAAAGCACAAACAACAAAATATGTGTGTTGGTGTACTTATTTATGTTTTGGATTAAAGTTTTAGGTATTTATTAATTTTAAAATTTTGTTATTAGATGTTAATGTACTAGAATTAAGAATGCTCCGACCTTTTTTTTTTTTTTTTTTGTCATAATTCATTTAATCTACTTATAACTAATTTTTAAAATATTTATTTTAAATAATTTTAAACAAATTACAGATTGAATACAACATCAGTTTTCATTAACTTGAACCAACAGGAGCATTAATATCTTCTCCTGTTTAGTCATAAACATTTACCCATAAAAAGATTTTTTTTTTTGGGTGAAAATTCTGGACTTTTCTTTTAGTCCGTAGCAGCATCTTTTGCAATTTGGGCTTGGCCCGAGGCACCCCATAAATTACTCGAGAATATAAGACTCTCTGGGTTTTATTAATGAAGAGCCCCTGGACCAGCTCGGTAACCCACTCGATATGCTTGAGGACTTGGGTTTGCTTAATAAACCCAGTCCCAAAAAGTCAACTGTCTACATAACTGTTGGACTGTTTTGGTTTGGGGGCGTGTGGCGTGGTTACAATCTTTTTATCATACGCATCCCAATCACGTTGTACGTACGGTAGCACCCACCGCCGTCCAAATAATCAAATGCCATTTCCCACTTCAACCGTCACCGCCGTGCCCACGGTGACTCCCGCCAAAATGCCAGTCTTGTCTAGCTCTATCCCGCGCATCACCTACGTTATCCTACGCGCTCCTCCTCCTCCTCTACTCTTTTCAGCCGCAAGTTCGAAAATCATCTCGTGGCCTCTCAGGGCTACACGACCTCAGAAATACGAGTACCCTGAGCCAATTCCAGAATTCGCCATCGCTGTAATTATATCTCTCTATGCTCCAAATTAGATACTACAGAACAATTATTCTTTTTTAGTCTGTTTTAAAATTTGAAATACATTATTACTGTAATGAAGCTCTCTCTACTGCCGTGTCATTACTACCACATTTTCGCCTAATGTTAATGAATCAAGTTTCCATTAAAAGTGGTCGCTTGAATATAATTTTGGTTATTACAGGAAACACAGAAGTTCAGGGCTGAGCTCTTAAGGAAGTTATCAAAGGAAAAGGAGACATTTGGAGATGAGCTGCATTTCGTTGTTGATGTTTGTGCTGAGGTAATTATATTCGCGTTTATGAAGTGGTTTTCCCTTCTTCTTTTTTTTTTTTTTAACGATCTGCATTTGTAGCATCTTTTTTTATTTCAAGAATGACCTGCTGCTTGTTCTTTCGAAATAGGGTGAATTGGTAATTGTCTTGTAAAGTTGTAATGGAGTTCTTATTGGAAGGTTATTATAGCGACCTAAGTTAATCTCTAGTAGAGGCATTGAGCTTCAAGTGTTTGTCAAAATTCTTAGCTGACTATGTAGGTTTCTCATTTTCTTTTATTAGAAAAATGTGATTCTTTGACTTGTGCAAAGAAGCCACGCTGCGTGTACCCGTTTTTGGTTAGCTTTATACCATAATAATTTTCAATCCTAGTAACAAAATAAGTACCGTGACTAAATATGTATGACAAAGTTGAGGAACTAACAGTTTGACTTTTGATTTTTGTTCTGATGAATCAAATTCGAAACATATTATGTTTAAAATGACATTTTAAGTTCAAGCTCTCAGTTTTACTTTATGTCCTTACTTTTGACTCAACTATGTTGTTTCGTGTTTATTTGGTGGTAAGCATTGTTGAGTGGACTCTAAACTAGCAGTCACTTGAACTGATCTCAACGTATAAGATACCTTATTCGTCATTTTAGTGAATTTCCAGTTCAATGCTTTTTTCCCGCTTTAATCCCAAAGGATTTGAGACTTAGTAACGAAGTTGCTGTAATGTGGTACTGTGTGCTTCTAGGTTTTTTTTTTCCAATTAATTAATTTATTTTTAATTTAAGATTCCATTGCTATGCTTAGAAGGATAATATTAGTTTGATATTTCTCCTTCTACGCTGGACAGTTGCTTAAGTCGTGCTGGGGAAAACTCACTTGTAGTTGTGGGCCACAGGTCTCTTCAATTTGAAGGGTGAGAATTCTTTGGAGTATCGTAGCCCCATGCTTAATCTTGTGCTTTTGGAGGGAGGGGAATGGGAGATCATTTGAAGATGATGAATTGCTCAGTTCTGAGTGGAAGTTGCTGCTGTTGAGTTTCTCATATTAGTGGAGAGGAGGAAAACTGTGTGTTTAAAATGAACTGCTCTGTATTCTGTTAGCTGCTAATAATTACTTGAACATTATTGAAATATCGTCTGGATTGGCTTTAATTTGATACCATTGGGGCCGTAAATTTTCAACCATTAATCAGGATAAAAACCATTTTGTAAATGGCTGGGGATGATGAAGAGGACAGACAAATTAATTTCTGGAGGAAAAATCCATGTAGTGCTTTGACCAACTTAAGTAGAAGAGGTCGAAGCTCCTAATTGAACCGGCAACACCAGAGTTTGATCGTCCAAAATTTTAGTCTGACTTTCAAATTTATGTAGGGTAAGATGACTTTTGAGAAAGTCTCAGCTAATCATCAACAATAGAAGTTTGGAAGGTTCAAATAAACAGTTACTTCTAGTTGGTCAGTCAGAATCAAAATAATTGCTTAAACAATGTCATGTAAAAGATTGAGAGACTGATATAATATAGCATAAGAACCAAAACTCTCACCTTTCTATCAATAATTAATTGAAAATGACTGCCTTTACTTTATTCCCTGTATAGTCATCTCTTCTTAATAATAAAAGATTTTATGCCCTTCGAATGCAAACAAAACTGATCCTTCTTAAACTATTTTAAACCACTGGCAACATATGTGCATATATAAGAGATAAAAAATAACTTTCAAGAAAAAGGTCGTACTTAGTGCATAAGGCTCCCGCTTTAATAGAAAGTGTCTGGGAGAGTGTACACACACGCGTGCAGAGGTTTTGAAAGATGAAATTCATCATATATGACCATAAATTTACTTTTGAAGAAGTGGCATAGTTAGAATCCATTTGAAACTCTGAAGATTGTAGGGAAATATGCTTTACATATATAAATCGGTAACTTTTTGAATTTATTACTTTTTTGGGGAGGGGACAATTTTGGAATCTGAAATGCAGCAATCCTGGCACTAGAAACAGGTTCTACACTATTAAACAGTTAAATTGATTGAGTTTGTGAAAAGGACTTGTTAATATTTGCCCAAGCACATAGAGACGATAGGAAAAGCCAATTTCCTAACTTCGTTATGTACTCACAATCGTGTGAATATCAGTTTTTTAATGTATTATCTTATCTCCCCAGGCTAATGAGAATATATTTGCCGTCTTCAGGGATAGCATCTAACTGAAAGCGATGGTGTTTGATTAATAAGATTTTGCACGAGTGTACAGTATGGTCTTTTTGCTTATATGAAAATTGGTTCAACATAACTACATTTCTATAACTGGTTTTTTATTCCTAATTCAGTTGGTTGTAAGATTTTATATCACATATTTCATTACCGATATTTTTATGAGTAAAACTAAATATATGTATCTTTTCTGAGGTGGCCAAAATAGTATTCTGAGTTTTGACATGAAAATAGTTCAAGGATTGATTCTGAAATGATTTGCCCTCACATCAGAACAAATTATACTTTATCCGAACAACTTCCATGAGGTTGTTTCTTGCTTTTGTTTATGCTAAATCTCAAAACTGATGAAAGAATATTTGCATCCTGACATTAAATTTTCAATGTGTAAAATCAGATATTAACCGAGTTCTTGTACAAAGAGTATGGAGGACCTGGAACATTACTGATAGAACCTTTCACGGATATGTTGATTGCTCTCAAGGAAAAGAAACTTCCTGGAGCATCTTTGGCTGCACGGGCATCCCTGCTATGGGCTCAGAATTATGTTGATCAGGACTGGGAAATATGGAACTCAAAACCACCGAAGTGATCATGTTCTGGTTGTATCATATTTATACTAACGATTAAGAACAAAGTGGAAAATATGGCGCAACTTTAACTTCATTTATATATTTGTCATGCAACAATGTTTGCCTCGTTGCTCTTGGTTTTGTAGCTATACAGAGATGTTATTACTCAATATTATACAAATACTTGACTTTAAGAGGTGTATAATTCTGATAACCGACTTTCATCGATTTACTGTTATATATTTTTCCAGGTTAAATTATAACAGCATCAGCTCGCAGCCTCAGAGATGCTCTGCAGTGAAGGGCGCCATGATTTTGACCTTGCTGCAGCAAAGCTTGCTGATCCTGGCCTCTGGCGCTGTCTTTCAGATTTTGACCTTGCTGCAGAAAAGCTAGCTGATCCTTGCCTCTGGCATAGTCTTTCATGTCTGATCGGCTGAAAATGATCAAAGTGATAACAAGGTATGTATTCAGGAACAAAAAGTAACGAGCATGATTATTTACTAAACTGCCATAGTGAATCTTTGCAAAGCTCTTGCTTTTGTTCTTTGTACTTGGAATAAAAAGCATTTGAAATGAAAATTATCAAAGTACAGGTTTATAATTGGAATGAAAAGCACTTTAAAAAAAAATACCTGAGTGGATCTTTCCAATTCAGTCCCTCTTGCTTTGGCCTCGTTACATCTTGAACTTTGATCCTCTCGATCTGTCTCCAACATCTCCATTGCTTCTGGAAGATTCTTATTCATCTTTGCATATTTTTTTGCTCTCAACACCTTCATTACCTCTATAACAAGATAATCCAAATAAAACACTAGAGCATAAGTAATTATAACTAATTAAAATTCAAAACTCAGTCCCTGTGTTAGGAAAGTTATTGTAATAGTAGTACATAGAAGTAGGAGGAGCTAAACAAGTAGTAACCTTGAGAGCTGACAAGCCGGTAAGCTCGTCCAAGGACAAGCTTATCAGTTGGCCGGAGAAGCTTGACACGTGTGAACCGCACTGTCTTATCCTCCTCCAAATTCTCTTCTTCTCCATCATTGGTTAATGCTATTATTAGAGAAACGTAATGTCCTGGATGCATATTCATAATCTCACTAGCTTTTACCGACCAGTACATCCTCTCTATCTTCCCACTTGGATGTTGTATCACTAGTGCCGCAGCATCTACCGCCTGACAATTCCCCATCTCTCTCTCTCTCTCTCTCTCTCTAGATGAATAAGGATGATGAAAATGCAGAAGGGAGAGATAGATAACTAAGAAGAAAGAAGGATATGAAGGAACCACCAGTCTCTTTCTAGGTAGTAGTCACTACACTCCAGGAAAATTAAATTAAGAATTTTTATTGATACGACTCTAGAAGCTGACTCATTATTATAAGGCAAAAGGAAAATTAAATTGCATATAACTACTATACTATTACGACCATGACTAAGATATTCAATATAGATGAATATATTATCACATCAACAACCATCAGGCGCCGGCAGTTTTCCTTAGATGTTGCCACCTGGATAAAGTAATCTTTGGACGAGCATGCTCGACGGTGTCAAATGTGTTAAGTTTCAGACTTAAGAGGCAAATACTTTGTTTTCTTAATCTTAAAAAATAAGTAGAACGTGTTCAAAAACGTTATCCCGTTTTTGGCATGCCCTCCAGCTCTTCACGCAAACTCCAATATGCTTTTGACTTATTTTGTAGCACTTATGTCGCCAAACTAGGCGTTTCTCTTATTTTTTGGCTTAAAGGTATTTTTGACCCTGTGTTGTTATCACTTTTAGACATTGAACCCTGAAAATTTTTTTTTTTTGAAATTGAACCTCAATGTTTGTACATTTTTTGAAATTAAACCTTCTGACGAGTTCAATTTCAATTTTGGCCGGAGGAAGGGTAAAAATATAATTTCACATCACTTAATGCCCCTTTAAAAATTTGCATCGCCGGAAAAATTTGAATATTCCGGCCAAAATTGAAATTGAACTCGTCGGAACGTTTAATTTCAGAAGTAGAATTTTTCTTCTGATACTTCCCAGTCATTTGTGATAAATAGAAAATTAACTGAAATATGATTTGTGATCGAAATGTCATTTGACCCAGAAAAGTGTTTATTATATGCAAATCCCCCCAAATAAATTTATACATGTAAATCTACAGATAACAATGCCAAGATCTAAATGCTCCCAATATTTAATTTTTTTTTTTTTCTTTTCTTTTTTGCAGGTATCAAAGTTGTAGTCGTTTCCCTTAAATGCCCTACCTTAAGACATGACTGCTTCATTCTTTTCCAGAATTCCAGGTACATTAATAGGTGCATACTCATTTCTGTTTCAGATCAAAAACGTCGTTGGGAGAACACATCCTTAACTAGGATTTAGGACATGTTCTTATCACAGAATAAGTAACAATTCAATTGCATCTATAAAATCTACCTATGAGAGGAAGGTGTCACTCCTATCTAATATCCTGGTTGGCAAATTCTCAATAATCATATTTAGGATATTTTTCTTTCATTATTGGGGTACGGGCACATTGCTAGTTGAGAACATATATCCTTATTTTCTTGTTTTCTAACTTTGTCGATTATCAAATCATTACTTAGCTGAATATGAGAAACTACTATTTCTATAAAGAAATGTGTTAATTCTACAAATAAGCTTTACAATCTAAAGCGAAACATATTAACAAGTGTAATAAAATAGAAACATGTTTTCTTGATCTGTAACTTTGTGATGCAAAATGGGAGGGAGATACTTTAAATTAAGAGGAAACAACGGTCGAGGACTCCCTAGTTTGGTACTTATGCTAGATAGATCTAGGACAAAAGAGATCGGATAGAGTAATCTTAAATCATTAAAAAAATAGTTTAAGACAACATAATGTTGGATTTTGAGCACAGGAATAGGATTAAATTAATGAATAAAAACCTAAATCTTACAAAAATTGTGAAACCTCCAATTCTGGGCATCCACACCCTGACTTGGGTTGCCAATTTATTATTAAAATCATACTTACAAATACACAAGTCATAAGTGATATAGCTGAAAATACAAA
>JAUMHB010089386.1:0-11282 GCA_032359685.1 Pittosporum tobira
TATATATATATATTACTTAAAGAATTTATTAAATATGAAATAAAATAAATAAATATAGATAAGTATTAGATTGTAATAGACAGGAGGATAAAGTATAGAATGGAACAAAAGATTTGAATTCGGAAACCTTACGTTTCTATAAACTTGATTGCGTGGTTAAGAGAAACTAAGTTTTTTTTTTTTTTTTTTTTTATTATCATTATATATTATAACATTTTGTAGACCATACTTACAAAAAAAAAAACATTATTGACGAGATTGATAATATTGTTATACCTAACATATAAAATAAATTTAAATTAATAAAAAAATAATTTTAAAATAGTTGACTTTTGAAAATAAGGTATAATCAGTTCCAATAATTGAAACGAAACAAGCTATAAAATGATCTGAGTATATTAACCAATAGTGAGATAAACATTAAAATCATAAACAAGAACACACCAAAATGCCGACAAGACTAAACAACTCCAACAGTAATCAATCACAATCTGATAGATGTTTTTTTTTTCTTTCATTTTTTTTCAATATAAATTTCATATTAAGAAGTAACATAAATAACGCATTATGCAATTAGGAATATCTTTTAAAACATTTGAAAAGGAGGAAAAAATGTGAATGATTTCATGCATGAGAAGAGCACCAAGAGAAGATCTCAATTCTTATTTCATTAACATTAAAATAAAATAAAAGGTACGTTACACTCTTTATGCTATTTTACAAGGTGTTGTAGAAGTTAATTAACATTTAATGTAACGCCCCATCCAAGAGTATCAACCAAAGTCACTGGCCTAACCCAACAACTTAAGTTATTAGGTACTCTTGGTAGTGAGCTAAAACCTATATAAGACCATTAATACTCTCAAACTTAACTGATGTGGGACAAAGTATTACAATCTCCCCCACTTAAATACTTGACGTCCCCATTAAGCGAAAACACAAATCAAATCAAACACCGGGTAGTGCTAACACACTTTCCCCCCACTTAAATACTTGACGTCCCCATTAAGCGAAAACACAAATCAAATCAAACCCTAGGTAGTGCTAACACACTTTTCCGGCCGGTTCATGCTCTGATACCATTTGCAACACTCCAGGACCCAAACACAGAGTAACAACTAAGCCCACTGACCTGACCCAAAAACTTATGTTATTAGGTACTCTTACTAAGACCTATATAAGACCATTATTACTCTCAAACTTAACTGATATGGGACGGAGTATCACATATAACCCGACTAATACTAACTATGGTTGGTACTTCCTAACCATGGTTACACAAGTTTGTTTCCATGTATTGCATTCTTGTGAGTTATTAACTACTTGATGATGACTCGCATTTGCCAAGCAATTTATTATTTAGGCTGCTGTTCTTGTTACCTGGTCTGCAATGCATTGCTTCTGTATCTGCTGAATCTGAGGTTGTATGTTAGCATTAATATCCGGAATGAAGTTATTTTGGAGAAAATGAAAAATCATCAAATTTTGATGTTGAGCTTTAAATTTGCAGCGTTTCTCTGTGTAGGAAAAGATCATAATTAAAAAGTTGAAGGCAAGATGAAAATATATCTGATGTCAACATACCTCAGCAGCGTACAGAATGAGTTTCTTCTCCAAAATTATTAGGAGATGCCATGAACAAAGACTTACTAAAGTCCTGCCAATCCTGCTAATAAACTGAGATCAGTTTTAAACAACTTGACAGTAGTTTCTCTAAATAGGCTTAAAGGTAATTTTGACCCTGTGTTATTATGACTTTTAGACATTGAACCCGGAAAAAAAAACTTTTTGAAATAGAACCTCAATGTTCATACATTTTTTGAAATCAAACCTTCGAGCGAGTTTTCCGGCCAAAAATTGAAATATTCCAGCCAAAAATGTGAATATTCCGGCCAAAAATGCGAATATTCTGGCCAAAATTGGAATTAAAATCGCCGGAAGGTTTAATTTCAAAAAATGTACGAACATTGAGGTTCGATTTCAAAATTTTTTTTTTCAGGGTTCAATGTCTAAAAGTCATAATACCACATGGTCAAAATTACCTTTAAGCCCTCTAAATAATAATTTCTCAAGTAAACTGAGATCAGTTGCTGTCTTCTTTGATTGATGATTACTATAGTTTTTGTGATTTACCATATCTGGTGGGAAGGCATACCGACAAGTCCCTAATGGGTCTGCCTAAATTATAAAAGTAGTTTCTCTAAATAATAATTTCTCAAGTAATTATGACTCAATAAAGTCAAATATATATATTTCTGAAAAAGAACACAATACCTGATGCCGATTTCGCAACTTTTAATGATACGTACCTTCTGACTTATAGGGATAAGGGGATAACTGAGCACTCAAGGCCATTCTTATATTTCTGGGCGTGCCCACAAGATGGATCCTGCTAATCACGTGAATAAACATATTCATTTCTTTGCTTTTACTGGTCTAACTTTGTAGATGGACTTAGATATGTAGAACATTACAAAGGGGGAACGCTCAAAGCGAATTTCACTGGAGTTTCCCATGTGAAATAAAATAGCTATTAATTAAACACCACCTTTTGTAAATCCATTTTTGTTATTTGCAAAAAAAATAAGAATATTGTAGCACTTTAATGATGAAAGGTTACAATTACAGATTTATTTTTCATATTGGGATTCCATAGTTGAGTTGAATTCAGGCAGCACTTCGTCTTACTGCTCCCAGTTGACTCATGTACCCCTGAATGTTCCTTGGATCGTCATCCATTCACGGATAGCCTGCCTCCATTTCTTTGATCTCCTCCTTCAATCTCTCAAGAGCTGCAAACAGAAAAAAAAAAACACAAAGCAAACACAAATAAATAAATAAAAATGCATTTAAAATCTACTTACACAATTAAAACTTATGACATGTATACCATCGTTTAGCAAGACCACGCAAATGGGAAGTTCACTTTTCAGCCCACGGACCATCTCCATTTCATTTTGCATCCACAAGCATAATCGTTTAGCTTTGTGATTTTCTTGGAAGCATCACTCATTGTAGAAATGTCTCTTAGAAAATCAGAAACATTAACAGGTCCAAAAATCAAAATTCAAATCAAACCTTGATTCAACCATTTTTTTTGTTCACCTCTCTCAATCTCTGTCTAGAAATCACACACACGAGATGGACTGTCCACGATGACACCACTTCAAAATCTCAAGCGCAGATGGTCTTGTGTCTCTATATCCTTGAGAGGAGGATACCCAAGAACTCCATCTTGAAGAACTTTCTGCAGTTGTTGTAATAGTTATAGTCTATCAAACCAGATGCAGAAGGATAGGCTGGATATATAACATTTACGAATAACTAGATATAACTAGATATAGATCATTGGTTTTACACTTCGATAGCAGAAAAGAATATTGAAAGAATCAATGAAAGCAAAAGTCAAATTATACTGTAAGGTCATACCACATTGTGCATCTTTTTCTTCCCAAAACTTATTATGAAATACCATAAACAATGACCTAATCATTCCTGCATAAAAACAAATATTAATAAGGATTTAGTATGCAGAATAAAGCGTGCAACTGAATAAATGTAATAACTTTTTTGTCCACACCCCGAAAAATTACTTCAGTCACACAAAAATAAGTCGCATTTTTGAGATACACAAGTCCTTTACCTTGAGCATCACAATTTAACTATCATGTCATGAGGACTAACTTAACAATCATCAAATTGAGGGTAAAGATGAGGATAGAAATATATATATATATCTGAATTTCCTAAATTTTAGAAGAATAATACAAGAAATCCCAAATTTAGTTTCAAATGATGTAGCTTGAAATAGCCAATCATAAGTGAAACGGTCAATTAATTTTAATCAACGAATCAATGACACATCATTTGCAACTAAATTGAAAACCCAACGTTAGATCACTTAGCACTACCCATTTTTGAAACAGACCTTATTTTGTGGAAGGTAAAAAAATTTATATGTTGCTGACGAAAAATTAAAACTAACCTTAATAGATGACTGGATCTCGTCATCATCCTCTTATCCTACACTCTCTGATTTCGTATTAGCGGCATAATTTCAGATTGCATTACTAGTTTATATTCTGGTTGTGATATAGAAAAGAGTGAGAGTTAGAAAGGTGTTTGGAAACAACTCCTCCCTCTTCCCATTAACAACAGACCATGTATGTTATCCCAAAAATAAAATGATCCAAATAAGTATTTTTCTGATAAAATGGCCTTTCTGTACTTTTTTTTGATAGAGAAAGAATTGACATCTGTATGCTAGTTGAAATAAAAATTGGTCAGCCCCAAAATAAAGAGTAATAAAATGATATTTGTTAGTTCATGAACATGCTTCACGTCTGTTATGTCAAGCTATGACAGAAACAAAATTAATCAGAAAATTAAAAATTAAGAATATATATAATTTGAATCATAATAATTCGAATCAAGTTCAAAATCAATAGTTCAAGTGGTTGAGCATCTATCTTCTTAATTATGGGTATGAATCGGATGGTAATATGAGATCCCCTCCGTTTCAAAATAATACTCTTCTATATTAATAGTCGTTTTATCTTATTAATATGACTATCAATAAGTATTATTATTCAATTCTAATTTTATCTCTTATTGAAAATTGTGAGTAAGAGAGAATAATTTAGGAAATTAAAACTCCTTGGGAAAATGAGAGAGATTAGGAGTAATATAGAAAAAATCTATTATGTTCTCTTAAAAAAACTACAAATGACAATTATTTTGGAACAACTTTCTTCTTCTAAAAAGACTATTATTTTGGAATTGAGGGAGTAGTCTTTTAAGAATGAGAAATTTATTTCAAAATAATTGTCATTTTTAATTTTTTAATATGTGGGCTTTTGATATTTTAGGCATTATTTTTAGAACATAGTGAGTATTTCTTTTCATTTTTGCCGGTCGGAAACAAATGCTCCCCCGTTTAATTTTATTTATCCAGATTTTCTTTTTAGTTTGTTTCAATTGCTTTGTCACTTTCTTTAATGTACTATTTTTTTTATCATGTTTTTTCAACTATATCCATCTTTAATGAAGTTTTTTTTTTTTAATTGTAACAAACACATTAAAAGTAAAAAATATATATATATTTATTCTAATCAAATTTTCTTTCTTTTTTCACCATAGAGGAAACGGGAGGTTAGGATCCCTCATCAACCTTTCTCATACACAGTGGGCTAATACGCTTTTGTTCTAAAACTACTCTTCTTTTGCCAATTTGTTTTTTGTTTTGGGTGCTCCTCCCATCTTCTCTCTACAGTTCCTATACTCGTCTCAAACTTTCAAAATCTTTTCATCACTCTTCTTGCTGAAAACCAACACTTCAAATTAAAGCCTAAAAAATAAAATACATTTAAATTGATATCAATCTGTATCTTCGTAGAGTTATATAGAATTATATTCTTCGACTCAATTTTGTCCAAATTTTAATTTTAATTTTTGAACTTTATGGTGTATTATTCAAACTAATAATAAGTCAATTTCAGTGTCTTGAGCAAGTTGGGTGAAGACTATAGAAATTGGAGAAGGTGTTGAATGAAATTTCAGAAGTTAAAAGAGGCAAAGGAGATGATGGACTTTAAGCCTCTGATTATGTCCAGTGGACAGATGGAAAATGAGTAACAAGACGAAGAAATATGAAAATATTGAGATGAGAGAAGCAAAGAAATGGGCGGAAAAGACAACATGGAGAAGAGATATGAAAATATTGAGATTAGAAAAGTAGTACAGAGATGGATGAAATAAGAGGCGTGAATTCATTAAAAAAAAATTTGATCTGCCCGTCGTAAATTAATTATATATATATATATATATATTATATACACACACGATGACACCGTATTAGCCGATTGTGTATGAGAAAAGTTGGCGAGGGATCCCTCACCTCCCATTTCCTCTTCACTATATGTAACAAATGTTTCTCATTTATTCTAAATATTTTAAAGACAACATTTTTCTCTTAATATATGGACGTATTTTTTTCTAATTATGACAACACAATTGAGACGGAGGGAATAATAACTTTGTAAGTCTATGTTTCCAACTAATTAATTTGTTCCCATTTTCAATACATAAAAAAAGTTTGGGTATAAATATAAATATTAGAATATGTTCCTGTGCAAGGCACGATTTAGTTTTTAAATTATTATGTTTTTTTTTTTCTTTTTGTTGGCCTGCCCGTCGTAAATTATATATATATATATATATATAGATACACGATGATATCGTATTAGCTGATTGTGTATGTTAAAAGTTGGCGAGGGATCCCTCACTTCCCGTTTCCTCTTCACTATATGTAATAAGCGTTTCTTATTTATTCTAAATATTTTAAAGAGAACATTTTTCTCTTAATGGACATGATTTTTTTCTTATCATGACAACACAATTGAGATGGAGGGAATAATAACTTTGTAAGTCTACATTTCCAACTAATTAATTTGTTCCCATTTTCAACACATAAAAGCAAGTTTGGGTATAAATATAAATATTAGAATATGTTCATGTGCAAGGCACGATTTAGTTTTTAAATTATTAGGTTTTTTTTAAATACTATTTTTATAAATATTTTCAGAATATGAGTATTCATAATAATCATATTTTGATGGGTTTTCTATTGATTGTATTTTAAGCTATTATGCGTGAATTATTAATTTATTTTAAAAAAATAAGTCTAACCTAAATATAGGCAAAATTATATATTCGATTAACTAAGTTATCAATATAATGTCAAAGCGTCTGCCTAACACGAAAGAGTTAGGCGAGATCCTGAGATCGTAGCTAAAAACATGCATCAAAACACGAATCCAAACACTCTTGGGTCTCTAGTACATCTACTCGCTAGGAGATGGCCTCCATGCTGTATATGTTGGGGAAATTAGTATTCTCAGGCCAACACCTGCGTTAAATATATTATTATTACTAATATTTGTTTCCATAATTAAATTAGATATATTATTGTTCACCAATAATACTTGGTCATTAAGTTTAATATATATGTCTATATAAGGCATAGTCTTTTATTATAATTAATATATCAATGTTATAATATTATATTCTTTTACAAATTAGATATCCAATTTCGATAGAGAACTCCTTACATTGCATTTGGAGAACCTAGAAAGGGTAAATTCCCCATCCACTACATCATCAGTATTACTGTCATCCTTGGCCTCGAGGTTGCTCTGGAAGGACATTCCTCATCTCTTGTCGGGCTCCGCTTGACATCCTCTTTCCTCTCCTTCTTTGAAGCCCATTCTACTCCTACGTCAGTAAGAATTCGGTTATCTCAGCCTCTCTCATTGATGCCTCTTTATCCGATGAATAAATCTAATTCGCCTGTTATGGATAAATAAATTTAGTGACTTAAAAATTCATAGCCAACATTATCTATTTGTTTCCCTTGTTTTCCAGGACGTCCGTTACTAATAGTAACACGGACATGTTATTATTATTATTATTTTTTTAATAAAAACTTCCCCCTGATAGGTTGGGCCACTAAGTCCCGAACTGGGAATTGAAAAAGGATCGCTGGAGATGGACTTGCCCCTATTTTGAGAGTGTAGTCTATAGGAGGAATCGGTAGATGCACTCCTAGTTCTCATCACTAAAAGGACTACTGTAAAACTTCAACAAACTAACTATGAAAAGAGAAAACTGAACAAAGGAGAAAGAGAACCCTCACTTGTGATAAAAATCACAAAAGATTTGAAGGCAAAAAGGGCCAGTAGTAGTGGTTGGTCGCTGGAGTCCAAGCTCCGAAGATAAAAGGTGATAGAAGTTGTTTGGATTTTAATTATTTATATTTTTGGAACAAATGACTACAATCAAAACCATTCAAATCCAATTGAGCCATTGAAATAAATAAAAAAATATGTTGCATTATATGTGCATGTGTGTGCCACATGCGGAAAGGTCAAAGGTTAGGGTTGAGACCGGATACTAGAAGGTCCCAAATAGATAGAGTCCACCTCTGGCTCGATAATCTACAAAGTGTAACTCCATAAAATGAGTTATATGAATTGAGATGATTTTTCTCATCCTTTAGACTAAATGAAGCCAGGGAATGCAACTGAAAGCTCCTAGCAAGTCGGACAACCTCCCTAGTTGTACCATCATGTTCATGTTATATTCCCATCTCCCATAAAATGGGAAGATAATCGTATAGACTACAATGTCGCAAGTCCCCCTTGGTGTGGTCAAGTTCTAGTTTCAGGCTTGAAGATCTGAGGAAGTAGAAGTAAAGACATGTGGTTTGGAACGACCATTTAGATTAGTTCTTAAGGGTATTTACCTTTGAACTTCAGTGACAAGAGGTGTATCTTAACGGAGAACCTGATGAAACTTGGTTGGAACTTTCACTCCCCATGTCAGCATTTGACAAAGTGGAATTTAGAGGGCGAGGGAGCAATATTAGGCCCGAATCCAAATTAGGGTTAGGCCTCATGGACCATGCTTCAAGTCAAGCTCGAAGAGTATGCTGAACCCTAATAGGTTTTCGGAACATGGCTGACCTAGATATCGAGGACTATGTTCCCTAGATTCTAACCTAGGGATCCTAGGATAACTATTCCTAAAGGGATTAGGACTAGAGAAGACATTCCTGGATGGAGTCTATAAAAGCTAAATGAAAAAGGAGGTCTTCTAGATTCGATAACTACCTAAGGAGAAACCCTACTGTATTACCATACACCACATACAATAACTTGAAATACTCAGAACTTGTAATCTTATTATCTTTCCATAACAACTTATTCATACCATACTTAAGCATTTAGTGGAAAAATTATAATCAACACATTATTGCCTTCTTGTAGGTGACCCTATGAGGTAGACAATCCAAGGATCATGATAGTTAAGGCACTTACGAGAATTTTGCATTAATAAATTTCTTGTATTTGAGAACCCAAATTTGCAAATCCACACCATTAAATTTGGAAAATCAAATTATGGATTTTTTTCCCAATTTGTAGTTTACATCACTTTCATTTGACTACCATTATCTTCGTGGTTTCTAACATATTCCCCATAACATTCTTTGCGATTGGCTGCCCAATTTAACCCAATTTTCTGATTGATTACCCTTCATATGATGTCTGGATTGTTTGCATCAATTAATTAATATATGGTTTCTTGCACCAAAGCATAATTTATGGCCAATTCGTTCTGCAGATTCTCCGTATTCTGGATTTGCCCTTCCTGTTTCTTCTTCGAAACTTCAAAAACCATCATTCGCGTGCCTTTTGCCATGGATGACTTGTTAAATTGGTTGTCAAATGACAGCCTGGTCATTCGAGTTCAACTACCTAGGGTTACAAAAAAAGTAAATTTAGAGCAAATAAAAAAACAAGATAGAAATAAGAGAAATTATAGAAAGAAAAATACTTGTTAGTTCATGTTTCCAAAAACTGTTGATGTACAATTGCACCCCATAGTTTATAGTACAAACAATGTAGTTACTTACTCTACATTCGTTCCTGGTAATTTTAGTAGACACCTTGAATTTTCTGACCCACCCTTAGATTATTAATATATGTACCAGAGAGTATTACAAAAGAACTAACTATTAAGTTTCAATTGTAAATTATAACGATCTATTGATTAAAATTGAACATAACAAAATTTCAACTTTCTAAAACCTTAAAAAGAACTTACACGTGAGAACTAACTATTAGGACTAGCAAAAGTCAGCCCATAACCCACCCAACCCGCTTGCTAAATGGGTGGGCTTTGGGTTGACATTTTAAACTACAAAAAAAACTGAGCACTTTTTCATAGCCCAAACCAAGTTCATTTGGCAAAAAAATTGCAGTTTCCCCCTCATTAAGTCAAGCCCGCGAGTGCCCAAGACCAACCCAACTTAGTAATTATTATATTGTTTATGTATATTTATTAGGAGGCCAACCTAATTTTTTAAAATTGTATTCTTTCATTTAGGATCTTGGATCAAATAATAGTCTTTTAACTTTGTCTAGTTCTAATTTTTTATATCTTAATTTTCCCTAATCAAGTGATATGAGAACTCTAATGTTGCGTTTGCTTCCCATTCTTTAAAAAAAATAAATTGAATGAAATTTTATATTAAAATTGAGTCGTAGTTGGAAGAAAATATGTTGTTAATCTTAACAAATTTTGTTGAAAATTAAGAAGATGATCGATGGAATGAGAATTGAATGTTTATTCCTATTGGAATAGATGAGTTTCATTAATTCCATTCATTCCCTCATTTTCAACTTAAATTATAAGATTAGCTAACAATTTCATTTCAACAACCACTCAATTTCAATGTAAAATTTTATTCCATTCATTTTTCGCAAGGAATGGAAACCAAACGCAACATAATAATTTACAAGTCTTAAGCATTTGTAACAAAATTAATCGAATAGTCTATTATGCTAATAGAGATATACTTGTGGGTCTTTTGTGCTAGTGTTTAAACCTGAGGGTGGAATTTGGGAGTTGTCACATACTTACAGGGATACTTATGTAATTAACCCTTCATAAATAGATAGATGTCGAAAATTAATAAATATTTAGATATTGAAAATTAATAAATATTTAGATATTGAAAATTAATAAATATTTTTTTTAAACTTGTCTCATTATTTTCTTTGTATAAGTTGTTTCCTCATATCAGGGCGATAAAACATCTTTTCTAAAACCCTAATCCCGAAAGCGCCTAACTCAAAGAGGGGGGCGCAATGAGCATCATCGGAGATTCAGAAGAGGATGACGATGAGACCCTAATATCATCCTATGGGGTTAGGTTTCATTTCTCTCAAGAACTTATATATTTACTCTGATTGAAGAATTAATTGAACAATTAGTTGATCTGCGAAACTAAGTCCCTTTTCATCTTTGTTTATCTCTAGGAATTACTAGATCGTTGTTTATGATATTTCATGATAAGTTCGGGGAAGAAAAGGTCCTGCAACGGGGTAATTTGATCTTGCTTTCATTGATATATATATATATATATATATATATATATATATATATATATATATATGTACTGAATAAAATAGGTCATACTCTCATATCGAAAGTACCATCAACCTAGTGCTTCGTCTAATTTCACTTGTTCTTTTTTGGGAACGGACAGTTTGGTAACGGGGTATATACTTAACTGTATAATTTGACCTTTGTTTTCACTGATTTTTTCAATTTTTTTTTCTGCTGAAGTGTAAAACCACTGATCTATTATATCTGGTTACATCTAGTTATTTGTAGCTGTTATATTAGATCCAGCTTATCCTGCTGCATCTTGTTTGACA
>JAUMHB010089396.1:0-11281 GCA_032359685.1 Pittosporum tobira
GGTTGCCGAGTCATATGACTTTCTTAATTTCCCATTATAGTCATATTTGCAATTAATATTTTGTTTTTTTTTTATATAACATGTATAATTCATTGCACTCTTTTGTTATTAAAACCAGTTGAGAGGTTTTGAATGTATCAAAGGTATCATTCTGGAACCTGAAGCCTTTGATGTGGAAAAAGATTTGGTGACTCCAACTCTGAAGAAAAAACGAGATAAACTGCTCAAATTTTATAAGGTGCCCAGGAAACGATGATCTCTTCTTCATTTATATATTTATTTATTTATATTTTCTTTTTAGTTTTTACAAAAAAGAAAATGCAAAAAGACTAAACACCATCTGTTATTGCGCAGGAGAAAATCGATGACCTCTACCAGAACTTGACCAGAGCGAAGCACTAGGAGTTGACTTTATTTCGTACTCGGTCTGTCAAGTTGCTCTCAGTTGTGGTTCGTGCAAGATGTTCTGCGGGTGCTACTGGTTCTTTTCAATTTCAAACTCCAGGTGGTTAATAGTTGGATGGTTTTATAATAACAATCTGTTTAAACAGAATAAGGTGACGTACATATGTCCCCAAGTTCGAACATTTGTATGTACGACCTTCGTTAGAAACAATTGCAAAACATCTCTAAAACCTTTTACGGGCAAAATATTTGCCAAACTACCTAATTTGAGTTAAATAAATAATGTGTTTGTATTACTATTATGGTTATCTACTTATATTATAAGTTTTTGTAAATTAATGATATTCACCAAAATGTATGTAATTTTTTATGATTATATTCGTAATTAAAGTCCCACCACTTATATTTGTAAACACATTTATTTAAATTTTCAAATACATAAATATTTGACTCAATATCAAATTAGATATAATTTTTTATGATTATAATTTTATCATATAAATTTGTAAAAAATAATACAAAATTTTAATTTAAAAATGATCAATTTGCCTTTAAAAAAAAATTAAAATAAACTAATTTTTGCAGAATCGAGAAAACATAATATATAACGTGAAAATATTATTTTTTTTTATAATAATGGATTAAAAAGTTGACTTTTATACTACTTTCAAAGAATAATTTTTATACCCTTTTATTATTGAATTCTCTCTTACTAAACTTGTATGAATGTCACCGCCCTCGTCTACGTCACGAGCAGTTAAGCGCACCCATAGATGCGCACATTATCCAGACTCGCCCTTCCAATTTCCCGCTACATTTGTATTCTTTCACCCGCCAATCTAAACTACACCATTAACGGCTACATTCGCGCCGGAAGCATAAATGACGCTCGCAAACTGTTCGATGAAAATCCCAAGTCCCGAAATGTAGTCTCCTGGAATACATTAATAACAGGTTACATTAGACACAACCAAATGTCCAATGCTCAAGACATGTTTGATAAAATGCCAATAAGAGACACCGTTTCTTGGAACGCCATGTTATCGGGTTCACAGAAGGCCAAGAACCCAGAAAAGGCCTACACAACCTTCTTAGAAATGGTTAGAGTAGGCCATAAACCAACTGAGTTCACATTTTCCATTGTACTTACCACCTTCTTGAGCTCCAAATTCAGTTTTTTGCTCCCACAGCTTCATGGTCTTATAATTCGATCGGCTCTTTATTCTTGTGTGTTTGTTGGGTCAGCATTGTTGAGGGGTTATGCTGATTTGAGGGACTCTGAAGGGTTGGTTCGAGTGTTTGATGAGATATTAGTAAAAGATGTCACTACGTGGAATGCGTTAATCTTGGGGTATATGGATTTGGGGATGACAAGTGAAGCTCAGAGAGCCTTAGGGAGGATGCCGTTTACAAATGTTATTTCGTGGACTACTTTGGTTAACGGGTATATAAACAATGGGAAACTTGATGAGGCTTGGTCTGTCTTTTATAAGATGAAAGAAAGAAATGTGATTTCTTGGACTGCAATGATAAAGGGGTACGTGCAATATGGAAAGTTTCTTGATGCTTTGGAGTTGTTTGTTTTTATGCTAAACTCGGGGACTTACCCTAATCAATTTACGTATTCAACAGTGTTAGAGGCTTGTGCTGGTGTTTCTTCACTTTTCTTGGGGAATCAAGTTCACTCGTGCATTCTGAAATCTAGAATACATCTAGATGTGATCTTGTTAACCTCCCTTGTTGATATGTATACAAAATGTGGGGACATAGAATCAGCATTTTCAATTTTTGAGTCAATTTCAGAGAAAAACTGTGTGTCATGGAATTCAATCATTGGAGGCTATGCAAGGCATGGGTTTGCAACTAGGGCATTAGACGAGTTTGATAGGATGACAAATAGTGGTGTCAAACCTGATGAGATTACGTTTATAAACGTGCTATCGGCATGTGGACATGGAGGGCTAGTTGAAGCAGGTGAACGACACTTCAACTCTATGGGAACAAAGTATGGAATTCAAGCAGAAATGGAGCACTATGCTTGCATGGTGGATCTATTTGGGAGGGCTGGTCAGTTAGAGAAAGCCGAAAAAATTGTCAAAGAAATGCCTTTTAGGCCTAGTGTGGAGGTTTGGGGTGCATTGCTTGGGGCGTGTGGCTTGCATTCTTGCCTGGAACTTGGTGAGTTTTCTGCCAAGGGACTTAATAGTTTGGAACAAGATCACCCTGCCGTATATTCTGTGCTTTCAAAGATTCATGGTGAGAAGGGTGTGTGGAACAATGTTATCGAGTTAAGGAAGATAATGGTGGAAAAGCGAGCTATAAAGCAGAAGGCATGTAGTTGGATCGAGTCATCTCATGTTGTACGATGCGATTGAATTTTGCACGTGTCAAAGATAAAAAGTTCTTGGCTGGTAACTCTCTCTTTCAAGTAAGAACTTCTCTCCCTTCAAATTCTTGGAAGGTAGAATAATTTGCAACATTTGCTAACTTATGTAAGGCCAGTATGAAATAGCTTGAGGCTCCTAAATCAGAGTCTCGTGGTTAACGTTCCGCCTTTCAGATTCTTGACGGGCCGAACTTGCCTTAATAGTAAATATTTAAGGCAACACTAAATGTATAGTCCCTAAATCGGAGTCTCATGGTTTGTAAAGTCTAAATGTATGTAACTCATGTTCTTGAGGCAAGGCAAAATAGCTCAAGGCCCCTGAATTGTTGTCTCATGGTTTGCGAAGTCTTAAATCTTGGTATCAAATCAGCTGGACTTGAATTGAGGACAGGTTCACAGGCTTAGCCCGTAAAAATGCTTTTTATAAATAGAGGTGATATTGCATTCATCTCATCCCTCCCTAGATCCAATCTAGCAGATGGTGTAGTTGAAGGTTAGTTGTGTGCCGTGTTGTATAACAATTAAAAAAAATTGAGTGACTTTTTAAATTTCAATTGTCAATTTGCGAAATTATAAATTTTAAAATTTAAAGCAATGTATTTTTTTTTTTTAGATAGTTTCAACATTCAAGATTGAATTGACTAAAATTTTGATTAATTAATGTTGATTTGAAATTCAAAATTTTAAATATTAACTTTAGTAATTTAAAATTTGACTCATTTTGTGAAACAAATGGAGCACCTTGCAGGATTGATAGTAGTTGCTGTAGGTTGTGTTTCGCTGGTCTAGTTTGCTGCTTAGTTTCGCTTCGTTCTTTCCCTTTCTTCATCCTTGGCACCTGTATATTTTCTGGTATGTTGAAGTATTGCCTTTTCCAAAATCTGAAATATTGCCTTTTCCAAAATCTGAAATCAGCTTAAGAACGAATATAGATAATGAAAATTTCAGTACTATCCGTAAAATTGCTCCCTTCTACGAAACAAGTACATGGATAGAGACAACAACACTTGGTGATAAATACCCAGACAAGTGCAGTCAAAAGAGATTAAAATACACGTAGCACAAACCACTCACCGAACCACTTTTAAATGGTAGTACGAGTTTAGCAAGTTCTACCCAGACTTCTACTGGCTTCGATTGAGCCAACTTCCTGAACTTGAGTCAGCAAACTCCAAGTGCTCCAGAACAATAGACACTTTGAAAATATCAAGGTAACTGATGCTTTTCTACCTTTTCCTTTTGCTATCCTCCTCTCGCTCCCGTTTCTTGTAGAGCTTCTCAAGAACGCGTTTTGCCTCGCATTGGGGAAAGTTTTGAAGATCGTAATAGTGTGGAGCAATATCAATCAACCTGCACCAACCACATGTTAAAGCAACCAAAGAAATCATTATTAGGAAGTTAATACACAAAATTAATAGTTCAGAATACATGAGGTAAAAAAGATAAAATTGTTCCCAGATCCTTTTATTACAGATGATATACATATACTTGAGCAATGACCAATGGCCAACCACAAATCAATTAGAAACCAACTCTGTTTTCTAATTTATGCCGTTATTGTTAAGAAATTACATTCCATTCATCATATTGGGGGGAGCGGGTGAGGTTTGACCAGGGAAGAGTCCCTAACTAGACCGAACCCTTCCCAGACTTACTTTACTGTGACAAATCTAAAATAAGCAAGTACCATCAAATATAACTATAATGAAGTTCTGATGCCATCCAGGTGTAGTTAAGGAACTAAGAGTTTACTTGGCCCTAATTGTGAGACAACTCATATATATATTAAATAAGTTGTAAGACATGACTCGGTGATACAGAAGAAAATAAATTATTTATTTTATTATTTAGATAAATGTAATTGTAATTTTTAATTATATTTTAAATTAGAATAGTCCAGACGTTTATTTAAGGGAGTAGAGAATTATTAGGAGATTTTTTTTCTTTTAAAATAGAATTTTACTTGGTCGTTAAGTTTAGGGTTTTCAGCTGTCGTCTATTTAAACTCTTGTAATGTTTCATTGTTAGGAGAGTTAAATATTATGATTTGAGTAAAATTTTGTGGTTTTATTTGTTGGCGGACGCGAGCGATCTCTGCGGAGAGAACTCAAAACATATTGCAGTATGACTGACTTCTTACGGGAATAAGCAAAATCTATCATTTTCTATTTTTCTATTTTTTTTTATCAATTCTATCAATTGTCCTATATCATTTGATATTAGAGCATCCCTTTACATTCCAATGATGTCGAATAAAATAAATTATTTATTTTATTATTTAGATAAAAGTAATTATAATTTTTAATTATATTTTAAATTAGAATAGTCCAGAAGTTTATTTAAGGTAGTAGAGTATTATTAGAAAATTTGTTTTCTTTTAAAATAAGATTTTACTTAGTCGTTAAGTTTAGGGTTTCCAGCTGCCGTCTATTTAAACTCTTGTAATGTTTCATTGTTAGGAGAGTTGAATATTATGATTTGAATAAAACCTTATGGTTTATTTGTCTGCGGACACGAGTGATCTATACGGAGAGACCTCAAAACATACTGCAGTATGGCTGACTTCTATCCTTTTCTATTTTCCTATTTTTTTTTCATCAATTATATTTTTTGTCCTACATCATTTGGTATCAGAACTAAGGCTTGATATTTTACCAAATTTGAGTCCAAAACCAAAAAAAAAAAAAGAACTGTTCATCGCTACAGTACGCAACGCCACTGTTCATCATCGTTTTAGGTCACTGATGACCCAGCTAAGCTTCAGGTTTGCCATCCAAAACACATCAGCAACAAGGAGAAATCATCGAACTGCTATTCGATCTGCTATTGCTTCACCCGAAAAATCGGAGATTAGAAGAAGAGACAACTAGAAACTTGTGGACGAGTTTTTTCAATGGCAAAGGAAATGATGCGGAAGAAAATGAATTATTTATTTTATTATTGAGATAAAAGTAATTGTAATTTTTAATTATATTTTAAATTAAAATAGTTCAGAAGTTTATTTAAGGTAATAGAGTATTATTATTAGATTTGTTTTCTTTTAAAATAGGATTTTACTTGGTCGTTAAGTTTAGGATTTCCAGTTGCCATCTATTTAAACTCTTGTAATGTTTCATTGTTAGGAGAGTTGAATATTATGATTTGAGTAAAACCTTATGGTTTTATTTGTTTGCGGACACGAGCGATCTTTGCGTAGAGACCTCAAAACATACTGCGATATGGCTGACTTCCTGCGGAAATAAGCAAAATCTATCATTTTCTATTTTCCTATTTTTTTTCATCAATTCTATCAATTGTCCTACATCACTCGGTTCCTCTGTGAAACTTCCGCATTATCTTGCCTCATAAATATGCACATGATGAATGTTAATTGAACACTACTTGCCAAAGTTGGTATAAATTACCCTACTCCCAAAATACACAACCACAAACTAGAATTTTTTTTAAATACATCATTCTCATTAAATAAAGGAGAGGTGATCTCAATAACAGAAAATCGTAAACGCTGTTGAATTACCAAAAATGCTACTGTATAATGAAAAAGAGAGACTAACCAGTCACCACGAACATCTGTTACTGTACGGATGTAATTCCTGCTTGTTAAGACATACTCGTTATAAATCACCCACTCCGGCTTGTGATCGAGGCAATTTGATGGGTGCAGGTGAACCACCTAATTGTAGCAAAATCAAGAATATTAGTGTTCCCCATACACCATAAAAAGCAGCTCCACAGCTTTAAAAAACTGGTGGAATATCCTGCACACCTGATTGTCTTTCACAGTTAAATAGTGCCCAGTACGCTCCAGGTGGGCTACCTGCATGAAATATCCAGCTAACATCGCTTTCCTAATGTTAGTGTAGTAGTCCCGGCTGTTAAAGTCTGTGCTGCACATCTTGAGCCCGAACCTGACCATCATGCGGGCCAGCTGTTGCCTCACATTATCGGCAGATTTAAGTGCCTTATGGTTCACAAAATTTTCATAACACCACGACTGGTCCTCATCTGAAATCCATTATAATCAATTAATTCAATTATAATGGCCTCATAATTCAATTAATGAGAAAGATGAAAATTTCAGTACTTACTATTTTGTTTGTAAGCATGGTACACATTCAACAGTGTGAGGTGATCCCCATCAATGTGCACAAATCGAGCTTTTGCTTCATCTGCAGCTTTTTGAGCCTCCTTGGGCCGGACAAAGCAATTGGGTACTAAAGGAAAAATGGGTTATCACAGAGGAGGCCCATGGTAGGTCAGCAGATTGCATAGAGGCAAGACTTTTTACACCATATTCTTCATGAGAGAATACTGAGAGACAACAAAGCATATAATACCTGAAAGCATAGCGGATATAGAAAGAATTTCATTCGAACAGTTGAAATCCGGGCTGACTACAAGCATTTTCCCCATCTGCGGATCTAGAGGAAATTCACTCATGATCTCTCCCAGCTTGGTCAAATTTCCTTCGTCATCCAACGCTCCCAAGTAATTCAAAACCTCCAGGGCCCGCATTAATGTCTCTGGTGCAGGAGGATCCATAAAGTCAAAATGGACCAGATCATCTATACCTAATTTCTTCAAAATCAGTACTGTATTCGCAAGGTTGGACCTAAGAATCTCCGGATATGTTTGAGGCTGAAGATCATTGTGGAAGCTTCTCTCCGTATATAGTCTATAACATCTGCCCGGTTGCGTTCTTCCGGCACGCCCCGACCTCTGGTGAGCACTTGCCTTAGATATTGGAGAAACCAACAAAGATTCAACACGCACTCGCGGATTGTAAACTCTTTGTTTAGCAAACCCAGGGTCAACGACATAAACTATCCCATCTATGGTCAAAGATGTTTCGGCAATGTTTGTGGACACTACAATCTTTCTTCCGGCGGGCCCGTTTTCCGTCAACGGAGGTGGAGCGGGTTCAAATATCCTCTGCTGCATACCAGGAGGAAGCGTGGAATATAGGGGCACTACTAGTACGGGCCCGACGCTGTCTCCTAAATTACCGATTTCCTTGGTTATTTTACGACATGCATCTTCAATTTCCTCCTCCCCGGTGAGAAAGACGAGAATATCCCCAGGGGGTTCGTACTGGTGTATCTGCATAACTGTATGGATTGCCGCATCAAGGTAGTCCCTTTCGGGCTCCAGGGTATAAAAAATTTCCACGGGATGAAGCCTTCCTGGAACTTTCATGAGAGGTGCACTGAAGTAATAGGCCTGAAACTTTTCGGCCTCGAGAGTTGCACTCATCACAACTAATTTCAGATCGGGCCTATTTTTCAGGACTTCCTTCAAAAGTCCGAACAAAACATCTGTTGCCAAAGTTCTCTCGTGAGCTTCATCAAGAATTATAACTTTGTATTTTTCGAGAAGTGGGTCCGTCATCGCTTCTCTTAACAGCATACCATCTGTTAAGTACCTGCTCAGAATGGGATATATATAAATGGGTATCCATTTCAAGACGAATTCACTAATACGGGCACTTAAAAAGAAGGAAATTATTGCAGAGAATGGGCTTACTTCAAAACAGTCCGAGCGCTAGTGCAGTCTTCAAAACGGATGCTATAACCTACTTCTTCTCCAATAGTCACATCCATCTCTTCAGCAACTCTACGAGAAACAGACATGGCTGCCACCCTTCGAGGCTGGGTGCAGCCAACCATGTATTTCTTGCGTTTATCTTGAGTCTCTAATTCAACAGCTTCCAGAACAAACTGAGGAATCTGTACAAAGAAGTGAACAAATTTGTGCACGCATATCATTGATCATATATGACTTTTTCTTTTTTAACTAAATAAAGTAAAGCCATGATAGTATATGAGGTCATTGTCAAATCAGCACTCCTTCCAAAATTGAAAGACCAATTTTCGTTTTTTGGGGTGTTCCAGAATAAGAGTCCACTTACAAACAAGGTACAAAATCTTCTCACATTTAACTAACGGCTGCTTGTAAACTTGCTCAAATACTAAACCTGAATGTAAGGTGTGGTTCAAAACTAAATTAAAAATCACTTGTTACATAGCAGAAGCTGTCATATAGAAAATTTACTAAAACATTGAGCTATCTTATCCCATTTATTGCTGTTGGGTGCTTCTTTCATGGGCTTCAGATTTCTGTCAAAATTAAGTGGTAATTGCAAGTCCGAACATGTACTAATCTATAGCCCGTACATTATAAGAAATACTCGAGGTGTCAAAAGAATGCCCAAAACCAAGAGTCTGTACGTAAAGCTTCGTTCGTGGATGTCTTTATTTCTGACTGCATGGGTGGGTAGCTAATTGCATCTGTAGACCTACAACTGTTTCCTTTCTGTACTTTCCATTTCTTTTCTCTGGCACCAACTTATTTCAAAAATTATCCACCAACAATTTGGTATTCTTTTGAAAATTTAGAATTTAGGTATTTCACATGTAACATTTTTTGGTAAATATTGGTAGAAATTTTATAAATTACATCTACACATTTTATGTAAATCCCCAATTACTTTATCCCAATAAGGGAATGAGAAAATCACTCTATCCGTACCATGAAAAGAATCCAATTTATGGAAAAATGTTCTTTACAAAATGACATCTGCTAAATTAAACGTTCATTATTTTACAGGTAAACATGAAAATGAAATCTATCAAAAACTTTCCCGTATTTTGCAACTGAAATCCCAAATATTACTGACCTGAGTGGTTTTACCACTGCCGGTTTCACCAACAAGAATTAATGTTTGATTGGATTTGAAGGCTTTTAAAAACTCGTCTTTCTGGAACCAAACCGGCAAAGTCTTCCTCTTCTCCATAATCTCGTAATACCTTCGAGAGTACGGCCGGCCATTCCACCTGTTGATTAACGACGTCGTATTGTCATTTCCGCCGCAGTCAGGTCTGTTGAGCTTCCAGACTGCTGAACTATCATCCACCACATCGAACAAGCTCACCCTCCTCTTGCTCTCTGTCCCCATCTAATCGTTGACCCGAAATGATTGCGTCAGAATTCCCAATTCCTTACCCTAATTTTGTAGGATTCCTCAGAGTGAAACCCTAGAACGAACACCACTTTGTTGTTAGCCAGGATCATTTTTAGGGTTAACTGCAAAAGCGTCCCTTAGGTTTCATTATTTGCAATGTTGATCCTAAAATTTCAAATTTTCAATTAGCTCCTCTTATTTCTAATTCTTTCAATGGTGTTAATATTTTTTCCAATTTAGCCCCTGATTCGTAGAGATGCACAAAAAGTCTGAGAATTGATGTTTGGACCGGGACTAGCCTGGTCAAAGCCCGGACCAGTTAGGACTAGGCCGAGCTTTCAAAAGACCAAAAGGGCTCAACATGCCACCATAATAGGAGAAAAACCGATTTGAAAACCGGCATGGTCCGGGTCAATTTTTGGACCGGTCCTAGCTAAAGACCAACTTGAGCCCAGGCATGGCCTAAGCCCAGGCCGGTCTTAAAAGCCCTATGAAAAGCTTACATAAATTACCAAGTATTATAGAAAAAAAAAATTACTCTATTTGTTTTCAATACTCTTTTTAAAAATTACTAAGTATTATAAAAAATAAGTTTAAAACTATATAAATTACTAACTACCTAAATTAAATAACTATGTAAAATAGTTAACTATATAACTATATATAAAATAATTATTTTAACTAACTTAATAAAAGTAGAACCATGAATTACTAACTTAATAAAAGTATTCTGAAAGTTATATATAGAAAAATAAATTTAAATAATTTTACAAATTGAAAAAAAAATAAAAAAACCCAGTTGAGGACCGGTTCATGACCGGTCTAGACCGGTAGTCCTCAACGAGCTTCACTTTTTGGTACATAATCTGACCCGGTCCGGCCTGGTCTTTTTTAAATAAAGACCAATCCTGACAAACTTGAGATAAGGCCCGATGGGCCGGTCTTTTTGTGCATCTCTATTGATTCGTATAAAATATCAAATATTCTTTTTTTGAATTAATTCGTGGCATTTTTTTGAATATCAGCAGTACTTGTCACACACTCAAACCATACTCATTACTAAGCCTAAGAGCATTGTCCCCAACAAAAGTGAAATTAGGGTTGCTCAGGAAACCCTCAAGGGATTGAGGAATGTAGTCCAAATAGAACATTTGGTCTATTCACTATGTTTGTGAGATTTGGTAAGGCTCGAAAGAAAAAAAAAAATTATAAAAAAAATGAATATTTTTTTATCATTTTTTTGTGTTTGTGAATTTCTTACAAACTAGAAAGAAATGAATTGATCATCCAAATTCATTTGTCGGATCTATCAGCAGCATTTGGCATTTAATTATCCTATTATATACATTGGATCTTCTCCTAGAAATTAAACTCAATTTTTATCTTGTAAATAACATAAGAATGAAAAATATTCTACCGTTACGTTTTGTTAATTTTTGGAAATAAATAACAACATTAATAATTATTATATTGGATTTGGTTCTAATTAATTATTTCGAGCTACCCCATTGGCATGGAAAATAAAGGGG
>JAUMHB010089418.1:0-11276 GCA_032359685.1 Pittosporum tobira
ATATAAAGAAAATAAAAAATTACAGATAAAAATTTATTTTTAAAAATTCCAATTTTAAGAAAATAAATTTTTTCAGAAAATTCCAATTTTTTAAAAAAAATTACATAATTTTTTAAAACAAATACTTTCTATTTTAAAAAAAATAAAATATTTTTGAAATTCCAAATTTTTCAAAAAAAAATTTAAATTATTTTTAATCCATGGATAAAAAATTATTTTTAAAAATATAATAATTACATAATTATTTAATAGTGTAATTATAATATTATTATAATATAACTAATTAAAATTAAAGAGATGATACGAAATTAAAATTTAATGGTTCAAATTGCCATGTCAGCATTCCGTTGGCATTTGACGGCTTTTTTTTTGTACAAAAATTTTAGTTCAATAATTTGATTGTACAAAAAATTAATTTATTGACCAATTTATATATTAACTTATAATACAATTACCACGTTGATATTTTACTCAATGATTGAACTAATATGCATTTAATTTGTATTGCTCTGCTAAATCATTGTTTATAGCAATCAACATAACCTACTACGTCTAATTATTTGTTGTCTTGATTTCCATCGGCAATGACACGAGGCCGTGAACAGCTCAGGACAATGAAAGATGGTGACCCTTATTTTTTCCATCTTAAAAAAAAATATCATAATTGTTTTAAAAAATATATTTTTTAAAAAATATTCAAAACGTATATATAGTATATTAATGAAATTATATAGTTTATGTTTATGGAAGATTTATTTCTGTGAAATTATTATAATTTAAAATAATTTTAAAAAAAAATTCTCTTCAAATGATGACTTTCTGAATGTAGAGATTTTTAATGAGTGTGCTATTTTTTTAAGGAAGCAGGAAATAAATGACATCACCTAAGGACACTGAAACATGGTTGAGCTCGACAGTTAATTAAAAGCCACTTCTACGCACTAATGGGGTATCAATTAGATCTAGACGACAACAATTACTCTTAGGTCTAAAAAATATTGTAATATTTTTTTTTCTTGGATATTTTTAAAATATTGTAACATTTTTAATAAAATAAATCTAATTTATTTTGTTTTATCAAATAATATGATTCACCCATCCAATCACAATAATAAAAATTTTAAATAATTCTCTCATTAATCAAAATATTTCTGTATAAAGTATAGTGTATTAGTCTTGAGTATATATATTTATATATTGCCAATTTGAGATCTATGGAACTTGGCTAATAGGGAGTACTAATAATACTCAAGCATTACTAATTTCGGAATTCTTACATATAAAAATCTTCGATTGTCGGACATGCAATTTGATATTGTATTAGATCATCAACAGCACTAGATTTTTCATATAAGTATCCCATAAATTGTTATTGTATACATAAAATATAGTACTAAACTATCGTGACAAGTGTTTGATTACCTGAACCAGTTAAATATTAAATTTTTAGATTTAATAATTATATTTAAGAAACGATTGTTACCTTCTCCAAACAATTTGGTTGTTACTTGTTGACTTACTTAATCATCACCTTTGCTTATTCTAAATTGTATGACTGTCAAAATCAAGTAGTTTATAATGAGATTCATTTAATTTTTAATCCACTGGTTGAAATTATTATGACAACTTCAACTTTTCATTATTGAATTCACGTGAAAATCAGATTGTCATATATCGTTCTCAACATATTAAATTGTCAATAGTTGACAGTTCATCCTGTTATATCTTACAATAGAATCTCACATACGAATAAATATACACATCGAATGAATAAAGAGTTAATTAAATAAATATGGTCTTACATAGCAAGGTACGGTACGAACAGAGTCATACAAATATTCGATTACAACATCAACTTAAACAAATCCGATAACATCCTAAAAATATTCTACCTTGCTATTTCCCTTCGATGATTCGTCTTGCTCTATTGATTCTGAAAGGTTTATAAAACATAGCAAGAATGAGCAAAATATACTTAGTAAGAAATTATTCTATTTTAACATTTTGAATTCATGAGTTTAATATAAATTCCATCAAAACATGCGTGATATACAAGTAAATGTAATATCATGTCATTAACAATTAATAGTGTGAATGCTTGAACACTAATTTAGTGGCATTTTTGCCCCAACACTTTGTTATATAGTCATCCTCGACACAAAATCAAGTTTAACATCTCGTGTCCATATACGTCACAGCTATAGGAATTAACCATGTAGGGTCCCGACACACCGGTCTTTAACTATGTTCAATATTCTATTTCAAATTATCATGAATACGATAAACATTTCACATGACATGTTCATACATGGTAGATATGTATAACCACTTTAAACAAGTTCAAGAATTTAACTTGAAACAATAAATATTGTACAAACAGTTAAATTTGTATAATCATAGTAAATACGTATAATGAAATTTAAATCATACGTATGAAAAGCTAAATAAATCGCATACATAAGTGCACAATAACTTATACATATGTGTGGAGAGTAATAACTTGCCTTAGAGCAAAACTTTTATACGTTCCACATTACTCGCTTAACTGTTGACAGTTTTCTTTCCTCATTCTCGTACATTCCTATCACATAAAACAACATATCATTAGTAACTTCGTTTTGAAATAGGTCTCTCACTCTCAAAATAAATCTAAGCATTTTGGGATTTCCCTATTTTTGAAAAGATTTAAACGCACACAAAAATCAAAGGGCAAATTTGTCATTATTTTGACAATTTGTTCTTCATTGTTTTTCCCTACAATTTTTTATCATATTTATCCCGAGGTGATGGTAACCCTAAAACATAATTTGAATCCTTAATTGTTTGGACAAAAGCATAATATATGAGAGAATAAATTTTTGAATTTAAAATATCTTGCAACTATTTGTAGGAATAAATAAGATTAGAGCACATAGTCACATTGCGATGATTTTCAAATCATCTTAACATATTTAAAATATTTTCATTCATTTCCCTTTAAAGATTAAGAATCGTTAATTGATTTCTTTAAATTTGAGTTTTCATTATTTTTAATGAAAATGGAAGACATTATTTAATTATTTAAAATATATGATTCTTTCATTAAAAATATTTTATTAACATTGTTCATAAAATAAAATTAATAGATAAATTAGTAAAATAATTATTTTATCAACAAAGTCATGATAAGGTATATATCTCATTGACAATTTTAAATCATTTACTCTGCCGAAATTTTAATAGAATAACTAGTTCTTTACTAAGCTCCATAACTAAAAAATATTTTTGAATGGACAAATATAGGCTAGTTTGGACTGTTATAAATTCCATAATATGGCCTTTTTAAAACTGCTGAAATGATTGCTTAAAATTGCATAATATGACCTTTTCAAAACTGTTAAAATTGCTGCTCAAAATTGCTTAATATAACTCTTTTAAAACTGCTGAAATTGCTTGTTTAAAAATTACTAAAATGAGATGTTTGAAACTGCAGAAACAGACTGCTCAAAACTGCTAAAAAATGCTAAAACTAGGCTGCTCAAAAATGCAAAAATAGAATTCTTAAAACTGCTAAAATGACTGCTCAAAACTTCAGAAACAGACATTTTAAAACTGCTAAAATAGGCTAAAAAAAAACTGCAAAAATAGGCTAAAAAAAATTACAGAAAAAATTCAACACTGCTAAAATGAACTTTTAAAGCAGCTAAAATGGACTCTTAAAAGTGCTGCAACTTTTCAATTTGGACTTTTGCACCAAAATAGCACTAATTCATTGTGGTAAAAATTTCATTATTTGGAAACGCTACTCGAGCCTTGGATGGCAGGAAGATCTGGTGCCTTGCTACCATACTAGTGTGTGTATGTGTGTGCGTGTGTATATATATATATATATATATATATATATATATAATTATAGGTAATTAGCAACCATTAATTAGGCTAAAACAAACTTGGTGACACCTTCAAAACTGTCACAACACTTCTGCAAATACACCTACATTCGTCTTTCAAAGAAGCAAAATCAATCTAGAACACCAAACTGTTGTCAAGATTCGCGGCTCGTCTTTAGAAATTTCCAAAATGCTCAAAATATGCAGATTTATATATATATAAAAATTCAAGAAACTATTAAGCAACAATAGTTCCTTTTCACGGATTTAAGGATTTCAAAACTATTATTTTCGGTAAAAATATGGGCAATAAAAATTAAACTTTGAAGTCTGAAAATTCACCAGAAGCCCAACATCATATGACCAAAACTGAGTTCAAGAGGGATATGTTTGAAATTTTTCTTTTTCCAAAACAAAAAAATAATCCTTGAACTCTCTTCCTGTAACTTTACTTTCACAACGACAAAAGGAAACACTGCAGAACATCAACGGTTTGCCCTTTGGCTATGCAGAATTCGGCTGATTATAACCTTTAATATGAACAAAGAACTCAATTGAAACAAAATTAAAGGTTCATCCCGCAATTCTACCAACACCAAAATTTAAATCCAGCTAAAATAAAATACAAACAAAATCATAAAATTAACTCATATGGAACCCGTGGATGCTAGTCTAATATTAATCTCTATAAGAACAAGATTAATCTATATAAGAACAAGATTGGATTGTGTCTTGTTCCAAACCTCACTGATCAATTAAGGTCTCGAGGTTTGGCTCAATTTGAATCAATCGTACCCAAGTTCAACAATCTCCCTCAAACAACTAATACTACAAGACTCGATTTGGCCCATTTCTCTCTATTCCTTACCAAGAACACGACTTTCAGATGGAGGCCTTGATGTGTGAATTGGGTTTCACCGGTCTGGCTTTTAAGGACAATCATGGACTGGTTAAATCTCCAATACGATGTACAAAGATACTCTAAAAGGCTTAGACTAACTCTGTCAGTCCTTAAATCCTTCGATTTCAGCGACGGAAAGGAGAAAGAAGAAGTTAACGTTGGGGCTGGGTTTCCCCCAAGTTTTCCAGTCTATGCACTTCGGGTATCTGCTATGTTTCTTGTGTATACTTTGGCTGTATACATATTAGTGGTCCACGTCTCCCATGGCTCATCCTTGGTTAGTAAAAATTTTCACCGTTCTCTGTTCTTTGTACCACAATGTTTAACAGTTCATGATACCTCTCGTGACCCGTATCATATTAGCTGAGTTGGGTCATTATAAAAATTATATAAATCGAAATATGACTTCTAACTTTTTTATTTTCTAATGACCAGAAACACAACCGTAGATATGATGGTTGTTCTAACATAGCAGCAACCGTAATTAAGAAATATATCTATGCGTGTTATCCATTTCATTTTTCAATGACCTAAGAAAAAAAATATATTTTATTTCACAAATAAATTTGAAAGAATTATCATTTTCCATCACAAATATTAAAAGCCCTCAAGAATGGCGGACTACTTTTCACGCTTACTATTGGGCATTGGCCATCTGTTCTTCCATGTTTCTAGTCTCTCGACTCTTGCGTCAACCCTAGCTCAAGCCAAACTGACCACTTAAAATTTAACGGAATATTATACTGTATAAAATAAATATCATATTTGTGAATAAATATCTATGCCTACAAAAATCAACTCGTCTAAACTCGATCAATCAAGGGCCTACAGGTTCAAGATGTAAGCGATAGGAAGGCTCTCAGAACTAGCTGGCATAGGTATTTGATTAATGGTAATACGAGGGATTATAATTATTAAATTAAAAATTTAAACTTCTGAAATAAGTTAAACTATAATTAAAATGAAAACTAGAAATATAAATAATTCTAAACTATTTAATTAAACATAAATTATAAAATACTATTAATGGACCTTTTTAATTGGGTAGTTCCGCAGGCTTGTCCTACATCAGTTGACATAGATAGGGGCTAAGTGTCTGGACTAACAATATTCAACACTTTTCCCCTATATTCTTCAGAGCTTTAACCGCAACTGATCTTCAAAACCTATATATGTTGGAACAGATGATTTCAAGATCAAAATTAAAATTCTGCAAACCAGATCCCATGGGTTACAAGCCTAGGATGAGTTGATATAACATTGCTTGCCAAGTTCAAGTAAAATACTTAAAGCATTGACTATCACTCATTTTCCAACCTATAAACATTCATAGTACAGTAACTTTTCCTGATAAGAAAAGGAAAGCTGTTCTCTAATACAAAGGACGTTTAAGCTGAGATTGAAGCAAAATGCACAGTGATAAACAACACACTTGTTACACAAAATTGTACTAGTACAATGGATGTCCATTTTACTGGAAAAGAAATAGTCACAATGATGCAAAAGCTTAGCACAGATATTTATAACAACTTCAAGCTTTAATTTTTCTTTTTCAAAGTTACCATGAGGTCCACGATCAAGTTCTAGAATTAGTTACATTAGATAATACATGTGAACACCAAAATAAGAAAATTGCTTGGACAAATAGGATGAATAAAAGAGCAAATATAAGAGACGAAAAACATGTAGTAATTTGTGAAATTCTGGTTTCGCCACTTGACTTAATTTAGCAAACCATGACTTCCTAGATTAGCAATTGCATGAAGCAGCGGACTCACATACCAGCCAATAGTTTTACAAAACTTCTATTAAATGTATATTATCATAGTATCATTTACACCACTATCAGGGATAACAAAGCTTTCTACTTTTTTCTTTTCTTTTTGTTATTCTATAACTAAGTAGCTCTGACACCTGAGCTACAAATAAAATTTTATATAGTATATACGCAATGGTAAGTGGCCCTTAGCTACTTTACAAATTTCTCCCACAGGATTGTTTCCTACATGCTGATCACTGAATCATACTACAAGAAAATACTGAAATACAAACATACCATAGTACCATGCTTAAGAAGTGATAGCCAAATCTAATACACTACAGTATGACCATATCGTCCATATCTTTATGACTAATCTAGTTTAAGATGTAGTATGTGGCCATGTGCAATCGTATGTGATTGCAGAAATAAAATAAGAAAGCATGTACACCATGTTTCATCCTCTAGGCCTCTACAACTATCCGACTTAACCATCAATAGCAACAGACTAAATATGAGTTTTTTACATAGGAATGAGTAGGGAAGAAAGAATACACAAGTCACTATCCTTTTACTTCATATGAATAAATACGTAAACAACAACCGTAGTAATGGGAGTAAAAATCCACAACGTTAACCACTAAAATGTACATCACTCAAGCAGTTATTAAGCAATGAACATTGCATCAATTTAATTATCAAAAACATCAAAGAAAAGTCACCATGTTTACACTATGGACTCAATTTGCATTACAAAATTGAATACATGATGGTAGTCATATAAGAAAAGAATTCAAAACCTTGGTCATCTCAAGGCTCCGAATTCGAAATATCAAAAGCCGCAATACGATCACTTTCAGGCAAAACCGACCAATTTGGAGACTGAACAGCTCTCAACCACCTGAAATCATCCACATTTGCCCAATTCCCCGTCTCCTCATCAAGATTTGACATCTTAAGATCTTCCTCAATCCCATCATAACACAAAAAATATGGCGCAAACCTCACCCCACTACAATCCTCAATTATAGGCCTACTTCTCACTCTAAGATAAAAATCAGTCCCCTTGGCATGATGAATCCTAATCTGATGCGACGCCATTACAAAAACACAATCCTCCACTTCCTCGATCAAAACCGACCCAAACACCGGTCCCGCATAAACTCTACAATCAATCAACTTATGAACAAACAATGCCCTCAAACAACCCATCAGCCTGACCTCACAGTTTCTCAAATCCGAAAGCATAAACTCCCCAAGTCCTTCCCCGTCACCCTTAAATTCCCTCACCAAAACCTCATTTTCCTTGCCCTTAAACCCGGGCGAATCGCGAACCCTGGAGACACTAACTTGTTCACTACAATTGACACCAGGCATTTTATCAAACATCTGATCTGCATTGTTTGGAAATGTAGTTGTGGTGGTGGGTGTTTTCTTCGATTTGAAGGAGAATTTCTTTTTGGGGATGACTTGGGAAGTGACTATATCTAGGGTTTGTTTGAGGTCGGAGATGGATTTGAGGGAGGCGCGGAGTTCGTAGGGTGGTAAGAAATGGGAGCTTTGGGCGACAAGGTTTTCGAGGTGGGAGATGGAGAGGGAGATTTTGTGGAGGTCGGATTTGGGATCCGTGGATTGGGGGATATGCGAGAGGGAGGATTCGATGGAGAGCTTGGAGTTGGAAAAATTCGACAGGAAGGATTGGGTGGATTCGAAGGAGGCGTCGGTTGGATTGTTGTTGGGCTTGGAAGAGGTGCGAGATTGATGGAGGCGATTGAGACGGTCCAGCATTGCGGAGTGCTTGCGCTCGGTGACTGACTCTAGGGTTTCGAAGCTGCCGGTGGCGGCGGTGAAGAAGCTGGCTTCCTCCTCCATTGGCCGGGTCTAGGCGTCGGAAAACGATTAGCTTTTTTTTTATTATTTTTTTAAACAAATCACTGACTCACACATATTAGTGGCAATATGGATTATCGAGACCTTTTTCTTCTCAGCTTTCATGACCCTAGGGCCTGGCCTAGGCTGGTAAAATCTTACAATTTAATTGTGATATAATTTATAATATTTTTTTTAGTGGAGATTTTGTAATAAGTTGTACTTCTGAATAGTGTTTTTTTTTTTTTTTTTTTTTGATATCCAGAAATGATAAGAAATTGTTTATATTTTTACTTGGGAAGTCTCAAAATGGTTAGTGGAGTATGTAAACTTGAAAAAAAATAATATTTATAATATATATTATGCACCATAAATAAAATATATATAAAAAAATTCATAACCAATTTTGTATAAAGAAATTTTAGGATTTTAGTCACGCCTCTCGTTTGGTTATGAACTTCAATATGGTTGAAGTCATCATACTAAAGTAGTTTATAGTACTAAGAATATGAGTTATAATATTTTTGTATGTTTCGTTATAGTATAAAATATATTATACTATTATACAACAAATTATATTATTTTATAAGATAAATTACGTTAATTTCTTAAAAATATTGATTTTGCTTGATACATTGTGATCTATCTATTATGGTTTCGTTTTTATGAATTTGAGTGGGAAAAAATGAGAACACAAAAATATAGAAAATAAACATTATATTTTAATGCATTAGAGTATACTACAAAATATTAGGGTATATATATATATATATATATATATATATAGATATAAAACACAAAATTTTTGTTTTTGATCTGCATTCTACTAATTTTAATGCATTAGAGTATGTAGATTCTTATTTATTGTATAAATTAATAATATCTATATCTATATTGATATATAAATAATATCGATATTATAATTAGATAATATCTACAGTATTATCTAAATAGTTCTTTATATGTGTTTTTATAATTTCTTATATATTTAAATTTAATATTGCGTTTTAACTTTAATGTATGTTAATTATTTTTTTCCTAATAATTGACTTTATCATTTTAATGAAAACAGTTAAACATGTGATATTAATTTTATAGTTTTTTTAAAAAAAAATATTTATTTATTTTACAAAAATTATTTATTCTTTAGATCATTATTAAAATTTTAAATTTGGCAATTAGTTTTCTATTTTAAATTTTGTTTTTAAAGATTGTTGGCATGCAACACATATTGGGCTCAAAATACTTTAAAACGTGGGTGTGAATGCATTAAATAAATTAATAAGAAAATAATATATATAATCATATTTTTAATTGAGTTTAATATGTAAGTAATTATCAATGAACAATTATATTGTTGTTCAATATGATGATGGGTTTGGATACATTAAATGAGATAATAATATTTTGAATCATGGATGTTATTACATTTGATATGTGAATGTGTTCAATGAACATTTATGTTATTGTCGTGTGTGTGTGTGTGTGTGTGTATTACAAATGGTATATGTTAATGTATAATTAGCAACTAAAATTAATATTTAAAAAATACTTCTAAAAGTTACATTACCTTCGTATGAACAAACTTCATTTGCTATATTATCACAAATGAAAATATGAAAGAAATATGACTAAATATTATATTATACGACCAAATTCCTATAATGTGTCCATGTTAGAAGTTGTATGTATTAATTAAAATTATAATGAATGTAATTATTATTAGGAAGATAGATATGCCATTTATATTTACATTTATATTTACAGACATAACTGTCTTAAATAATAATGTGAATACTGAGTTTCATGACTAAAGTTTGAGTCAAACGGAAAGACCAAAAATGCTCTTAATGAGTTATACAATTGAAGATGAGTCAAGGTTCTTTAGATCCAAAATGTGGTAAAAGTGCAAACCAAAAATTATATTTGACTCAAAGAGTTTTACCATGCTTATGCTTTTATATAGACTAAATCGTGTGCCCGTGAATACACGGGTGAGTTTTTATATTTCATAGACTAATTAGTCACTATAAAATTAGTTTTGTTTTGGGTTAGATAATATATGTCCGTGGGTCAGTGTTAAACGTTCATTATAAAAAATATACGAATATATCCAGGTAATTTTTATTTACTCAACCATCACACTTAGTCTCTTTATCTTCACTTTTACTACTTACGCTTATTTAAAAGGTTCTTGCAATTTTCTCATATAATTAGTTTTGTTTTAGGTGAAGTAATATATATATACATACATATATATATGTGTGTGTGTGTGTGTGTGTGTGTGTGTGTGTGTGTGTGTGGGTCAGTATTGAACGTTTATTATAAAAGATATACGACTATATCCATATATTTTTTATTTTCTCAGCCGTCACACTTAGTCACTTTATCTCTACTTTTACTACTTATGCTTGCCTAAAAAAGTTTCTTGCAATTATCTTTGCATTCCAAATTCTTGCCCAATTAAAGCATACGATTGGATAAATGGAAGTAGCATATATGAAAAGTCAAAAACATCCTAGCATTTAATCAAGTTTTTAATATTATCATGGGGGGACCATTGTAATTTAATTAGGTTATTATGGGTTTATTATGTGCATTTATTAGTTAATTTGGTTATTTACTAAATAAAAATAGTAAGTTAGTGGATTTGGGGTTTAATTTAGGGATAATAATGTCTAATTTTGACAAAATATAGAACCAAGTTTGTGCTTTGTGTAATAACCTAATATTTTAACTTTATAAATATGATATTTTGAGGTACTAAATAAAATTATCGGTTTTCGACAAAAAGAATGTCGACGTTAAAGTTAGGCAATATTATTCACGTGCGGAACGCCGCAAAGTATTTGTGGACCCCACAACTGAAAACGTGTGG
>JAUMHB010089429.1:0-11275 GCA_032359685.1 Pittosporum tobira
TATCTAATTATACTACATTTTAGTATATTTGATAATTGTTTTCAATGCTATTGCAGACATCAACATCAAGTATATATATATACTATTACTAATATTACTGTTGCAATCTTTGTCAAAATAATAGTATAGTAGAAAGCGACATGCTAACAATTATTGACTATTCGAATTTTACGGTGGTTCAAAAGTCGTCCGACAAATATTAGTGGATTCCACATGTATTCCGTTGTGGGGTCCACAAATATTTTGTCTTTATGCGGCGCACGGTACGGAAACGAATATTCTCTGGCGGCAACTTAAACATTTTTTTTGTCAACAATTAAAATTTGCATTTAGCACCCTATAGTTTATTTTATATCAAAAATATCATATTGTTAAAGATAAATAAATTTTATAACGTGTTAAAAATATTGGGTTCTTACAATCCACTCATCTTAAGAAATTTTATCTACGAAATTTAACGTACCTGGTATATTGAAGAGGTGAGGGTACTTAAATCGTATTTCTGACTCTAAATTTACACCTTAAATTTTATCTGAAAATAAAATTTTACACTCCAGACTTTTTAAATTCAAAAAATTACACAATGGTTTCATTTTAACAATTAAATGCATCCTAAAACCATTTCGGGTTAGTTTTTCACCAAAATTGCATATGACGTAATCATTTTGAAATATACTTTAACGTAACTTAAAAACCGTCTCTTGTCATAAGACACTAGTATGAAAGTTTTTGAAACCTAATCCCTAATCGGGTCTAGTGTAACCTGCAAGGCCGCAAGTATGCAATCAGACTGTGATTTCAAATTGATTACTCGCTGTTAACTTGCAAACACCTACCATACTATAGTTAGTTACTAGCACAAATTCATACTACATGCTCTTGGTTTTTCATCACACATCTATTTAACACAACTCATGTGAAATCCTCTGATGACCAACAAAACAAGTAAGAAATTTTTTAGTTCGAACTAACTGCAATTATATAAAAGCCGGGACATTACATCAAAGATTGCATCTTTCTCCCCAAAAACACAAGCATTATCAGCCTCTCCAACTTGAGCAAAACTTTAGCCTTTTTACCCAAAATTGCATCTTCTTCTTCTTCTTCTAGTACTTTCATCTTTTGTTTGTAAAAGCATTAGGCTTCCAAATTTCTAATAAATCTAGGTATCAATAAAATTGAAGAATGCATGGATTAATTGAAAATTTGTGGTCGACGATTTCGTTGCTAGTTGTTAAGACAGGGTGTCAACGACGATGGTAGATGTCGAGGATGTAAGCTAGACTAAAGTGGTACAAATGAAGATAGACCAAGATGAAGCTAGTGAAAAATGGAAGAATATTGTTCTAATAAAATTGTCATCGTCTGTAAATTGCATTCTCATACTACGTGTTTACGAAAGAGATTTGGAGGAGGTAGATGAAGCTCGAGTATTTTGATATAGAATGTTACTATATTACCCTTTAAGGTGTAATTCTTACTTTTAAGGTGTAATTCTTATTTTCGGATAAAATTATACTTCAATCCATTTTTATTATTATTTTAAAAGTTTCTCAAGTCTCAGCTATAGTATTCCTACATTTTTTTTTTTTGGGTCATTGAATATATATGAAAAATAGTAGTAATTACACGGAAAAAAGTTTAGTCAACGAATAGCAATTCTTTGGGTCAATCTTTGGTTTTAGTTTATCAGATGCTGAACCACGTGAAATATTTGATATTTCCTCGCAAGTTGATGCTGTTTTTCACATTGTATAAGAAAACGATATAAAATTATTTCCATAAATTAAACTCACATTAATTAATTAATTTTATCTTGAAAAGATTTATTGTTAATTTATTTAAAGTCTGCGGCAGTGACAATGTTGTTGGGTGTACTTAAACTTGTAAAGTGAATCATCTTGCTTCGGTTCAATTTGAATTTGTTCGAATAAAAACTCGATATGAATTTTACATGAATTATTAACAAATAGAAATGAAAAATATTTAAAATCTAATACATTATTTTGAAATTTTAAAATTCTTTTTTTATTTAGTAAAAAGTGAAAAATAATTGGTCCTAGACTTTTAATTACTTGGACTTGGCTCTTTATCACACTCGCCCCGCTATTTTTTTTTTTAGTAAATGGTAATAATAATTCCATTAAACTTGCAATTACGTTAATCTCGTACAAATCATGTACCAATTCCTTCGTAAACTAATAATGTCATAATAATTGACAAAAAAAATCTCATATAATAATAAAGAAAAATATCTTCTAAAAAAATAAAAAAAATCTCAAGAAAATAACATTATCAACCAACAAAAGCAGCTTCCACTCTTTCCAATGGCCGTACCAAAAGCGAGTCCACAAAATACAAAAGTCCATCCGAAATCAAATCACTAGAACTTTCTCAATTTCAGCAATTACACGAATTGAATCGATTGCACGTGTGCTCACCTCACCGTAACGTACCGCATAATTGAAACATTTTTGGGCTCAGGCTTAACTTCATCATTACTGGAGTGTTTTGACTAGGATCGAGTGACAGTAAGAGGCGGCTTAGGCTTAACTTCAACATTAATCTCATTTTATTTTATTTTTTTTCCCATAAATAAAGACAACGAATAAATAAAGACAATTTAAACATATACAGAGTATTTACCTAATCCCTGTGTCATAAAAGAAGCCAAATTATTGTTGCCATGGGAATATATTTTAACAATTTTATTGGAATTATGGTTTGTGTTGATAGGATAATTTTTTTTCAACAAGAATTTAAAATAAAAATAATGTAAATAATCACTATATTATATAAATACATAAATTCTAAGTCTAATTTATTGGTTTTGATTCATTTAACGGATCGATTCAGTGTTATTAGTTTTAAATTTCTAATTCGGTCGTATTTTAATTAAACTCACTTCCTTACTAATAAATTATACTCCCTCTATTCTAACAAAAAAAAAAAAGACCAATGACTAACTCTTTTTTTTTTTTTGTCCCAAAACAATGACCAAACACAAAAAAATCAAGAAACTTTTATAGTATATATTTAAAGAATAAAAATTTTATGGGGAAGAAACAATTTTTTTGTGATGTAGAATAATTCACTCTATTTAAAAGTAGAATTTGTTAATTTGCATACATTATATGGTTTGATCATTCTTTTTGAAACGAAAGAAGTATATTAATTACATAAGTCTCTTCCTATGACTTTTAATAAAAATTACATAAATAATGATATTAATAGCAATACCTTAAATCAGATGAATTAGTTTGGAGATAAATCATTTTTGAAAAAACAATTACTGAATTTAAATGTTTTGAGTGGAAAAAACACAACAAATTCTCATGTCTTATTTTAGTGGGAAATGAATTGGTTTCACAATAAAGAACTTTTTTGTTTTAGTGGAAACTTATTCATCTTCAAATAAACAGACTAGGCACAAAATGCTATTATGTACTTATTTGGTAGTTAATTTATATAATTTTTAAAAATTATAAAATTTAAAGATAATAAATATATATATATATATTTAACATGTTAAATGTAAATTTAAGAAATTAAATTTATAATTTAATTATATTTTCTAATATTTTCCATCTAATCAAATTATGATTTACGAATTAGGCATATTTTGGGAGACGAATTAATGAGTACATCTAATTTTGATAATAAGGTTGTTTATTGTTAGCTCAGTCGTTACGTAATTATACCATGCAGTACAACACGAAAGTACAAAGGGTAATAAAGTAATTACACATGAAACCTCTTTCTCCAGCAGAATTTTCAATTATTACAATTTTGCTGTCTAAAACCTTCCTCTCTATAATTATCTCTCTAAATCAATAGATATCGATATATACATATACATCATATATAGCTCCCTGGTGTATTGTCGTTTTCTGTTCTCTAAATGGCGCCGAGTTTTAGGGATATTCAGCTAACCGTCGCCGGCCGTAACTCATCGGCCGGCGGAGACCTCGAGGATGTCCGGCTTCTCGATTCCTACGAAGAGGAGGAGGCTAATGCGGTAAAATTTGAGGAAGGTACGAGGAGAATTCAAGTGAGAATTACCGGGATGACGTGTGCAGCGTGCTCGAATTCCGTGGAAGAAGCTGTGATGAGCTTGAAAGGTGTCGTTAGCGCCTCCGTCGCTTTGCTTCAGAACAAGGCCGACGTCTTTTTCAATCCTGACTTAGTCAACGTTAGTCTTCTTTTATCGTACTTGTTTTATTGTGATTTATGCTTTTAAATTGTTTTAATTTGGTTTAGTTGCACTTTAATGGTGATTTTGATGATCTGTTTACTGCTTACCTTTCACAAATGGAGTTTATTCGAGTTAATTTGTGAAATCCTAAAATCTAAAATTGATATGAATGCATTTAAGTTTACTCATGAATATTGTGAACTTATGTATGAGAGGCGACAAGGGCGGTTACAAAATAAATGAATTTGCAAGATCATCATCATTTTGTTAAAAATGATGATCATGCATGATGCATTATTATGTACCTCCCTTTTCCTCAACTGAATCAAGTCAATTTTCAATTTTAAAGATTTTGCGAATTGAAATGCAACTCTTTTGTGGAGCAGAGGGAGTATTACTAAGCTCAACTAAACAACCAAACAAAGCCTGTCCCATCTACTTGGGATTAATTAAGAATCTTGTTTGTTAGGGGTAACTTATGCTAAATGCACCTTGTTTAACTCACAACATGCAGTGTTTGGGTATGGTGAGTTTGGACCAAATGAGACGCCCCAAACACACAAGCCCAACAGCCAAAGGCCACTAGAAGTCCATATTAAGTTTTGTAGCTTTCAGTCTTTCCGGGAATGTTGTTGATTGATCTATATTTTATCCACTCATGAGTCTCACCATCTAGCATGATTTTATCTCCTGAACATGCTCAATAAATGTTGAATGATAAATTATTTGTTAATTTGAAATATTAATGAGGTTACTACAAGTGCATTGTTTGTTGCTGCTACACAGTTGAAGTCCTGCTAAATCATTGTTTTTATTATCTGATTCTTTTATGAGCTACTACTGAACTAGATCTGCTACCGAATCGGCCAATGCATGAAAATTTACTTTGTAAAGGAAAAAAACCTTAGTTAACAACATATCATAGTGGTCACAATTGGTGTATTATCACTCAACCGCTCTTTTAAATTTATCATAGTGAAATGGATTAGTTTGCTAACAACCCGTTGGGGATTACTATAACCTTCTTAGACCTAATATTAGTTATTCATTCGGTGTTTAAATCACTTATTTTTATGAGTCCAAAATCCATTATCTGGTAGAGAAATAGAAATGTCTAAAGAAATATAAAGACAAGAATTTAGGTCCAGTTACGAAGTTATGTTTACGCTTCCTGTCTCAGGATGAAGACATTAAGAATGCAGTTGAAGATGCTGGATTTGAGGCCGAGTTTATACCTGAACCCAGTTCATCCTGGAAAAATCCACATGGTACTTTAGTGGGCCAGTTCGCAATAGGAGGTATGACATGTGCAGCATGTGTGAATTGTGTCGAAGGCATCTTGAGAAACCTCCCTGGTGTAAAAAGGGCAATTGTTGCCTTGGCTACCTCGTTAGGAGAGGTCGAGTATGATCCTACTATAATTAGTAAGGATGAAATTGTGGATGCAATTGAAGATGCTGGTTTTGAAGGTTCCCTTGTACAGAGTAGCCAGCAGGATAAAATCGTATTAGCTGTTAGTGGAATATCAAGTGAATCGGATGTACAACTTTTAGAAGGAATACTCTGCAGCTTGAAGGGAGTGAGACAATTCAATTTCAACAGGATGTCAAGGGAATTAGAAATCCTTTTTGATCCCGTGGTTCTGGGTTCTAGAATGTTAGTTGACGGAATTGAAGGAGGAAGCTCCGGGAAATTTAACCTAACTGTCAGAAACCCTTATACAAGAATGACTTCTAAGGATCTTGAAGAATCCTCAAAAATGTTTCGGCTTTTCACAGCTAGTCTCATTCTAAGTGTGAGTATTTCTAACTTTCCTCCGACGCTGGACTTTCAGATATTTTTCGTCCTTATGTCTGTCTTTAGGATAATATCTTACAGTATAGTTTCTATTAACTTACTCCTAAAATTGTTGCCAGATCCCTCTCTTTCTAATGCGAGTTGTCTGCCCACATATTCCTCTTTTGTATTCCTTATTGCTCTGGCACTGTGGACCGTTCCAAGTGGGTGATTGGTTGAAGTGGGCATTAGTGACAATTGTGCAGTTTGTTATTGGGAAGCGTTTCTATGTTGGAGCTTGGAGAGCACTTAGAAATGGTTCAACGAACATGGATGTCCTAGTAGCACTGGGAACTTCAGCCTCTTACTTTTATTCGGTCTGTGCACTGCTATATGGTGCAATAACTGGATTTTGGTCACCTAGGTACTTTGAAACAAGTGCCATGCTGATAACATTTGTACTTCTTGGGAAGTACTTGGAAATACTTGCTAAAGGAAAAACATCAGATGCTATAAAGAAGTTGGTGGAACTAGCACCAGAGACAGCTTTGCTGCTTCTCAAAGACAAGGGTATGTTGTGTAAAATACATAATTTGAATGTATCGGGTGCACCTTTTTTTGCAACTAGAGAAGGCCAAAATGCCCACCCAAAAGGGAAACAAAAAATGTTTTGGTGCGTCTATAAATTTTGTAACTTAATACTTATAAATTTTTTAAAAAGTTCGATGTCTCATTCATAACAGTACTAAAGCTGATCATATATTTGAAAAAGTGTGACCAAATGAGTAAATTTTATCTGTATTGGACTCTAGGTGGCAATAGTACCGGAGAAAGGGAAATAGATGCTCTACTGATTCAGCCTTGTGATATTCTAAAAGTTCTTCCTGGCACAAAAATTCCTGTGGATGGTACTGTTGTTTGGGGCTCAAGCTATGTCAATGAGAGTATGATTACCGGTGAATCTACACCAGTTTCAAAGGTGGTCAATTCTTCAGTTATTGGTGGTACCATAAATTTACATGGCTCCCTTCAAATACAAGCTACCAAAATAGGCTCTGACACAGTTTTGAGCCAGATAATTTCTATGGTTGAGATGACACAGATGTCCAAGGCTCCTATTCAGAAATTTGCTGATTATGTAAGTATAATTGTGTAGAATAATTAGAAGCCGTGCCTTGGCATTCTTTTGTTTAATTTCGTCTTGGTGCTTACAGTAGTTTTCTGGTTAAGAACACATATTTCCTTGCTTACTTCTCTTTAGAATAAATTTCTTTCCTTCTCTTTTGTTTTATTTCATCTTCTTATGTGCATACTTTCCATTAATTACTGGTTCACAAATCAAAATATCTAAGCCAATCAAATTTTATGCTGACTGCACAATGAGCTGCAATGTGGGTCTCTTTTGTAAGTTATAGTTGCAGTTAACATTTTGTTGCCTATACCCATTTGTTTCTTGCGATCCCAGAGCTCGAAATTTATAGGCTGAGTTAAGTTTTAACAACTTGTTTATTTTGACAGTGTATATTTATATTTTAGGTAACTAGTAAACTTTTTGTTTTTAAAATTATCAATGATATTTACTAGAAGATATTACATAATTGATTAGTAAGATTTTGGTCAAGAAAAAGGGTGCTAGGCTGCTAGTCGAATTAGTAAAACAAGTGTAGCGTGTATTGACTCAAGGAACCAGAAAATTGAAAGGAAAAAACAGTATTAATTCTTTATAACATTATTGCACTCCAGGCTAAGCACAGAAATTTAGGTTATATCTATCTTTCAGCTATAACAAGATGTTTTTTAATCTCAAAGTAGTCATAGACTATCAAGGGAGAGCATGGTATGCGTTTATGTGGTTTTGGGCACCAAAAGCAACCACATGTGCAGTTTATTGGAAATTCTTCAACCGTGGCTGTGCCAAACCACTTGTCCAGTTTCTGTAGTTTGTGGCTCGGTTCAGTTTTTGGGTGTCGTTCTCCCCTAGTTGTTGAAATCAATCTCCATGAAGTTGAACAATTGTGCTGATTAGAAAACCTAACGCGAATAAAAGGAGGATAGATGATTGAAGAAAGCTGCAATTTAATCTATTAATAACCTCCATAATAATTAACAAACATGTCAATTACCGATTCATCTAAAGACGTACCAAATTTATTCAACTAAATCAAGGACAATATAAAGGGAGAAACTCTATATAAATGAGAAAGAAAATAGATGAGGATTTACATTCCATAACACATAGAGCAGAATCCATCTTCTCCACACTAAATTCCCAAATGAGTGCAGTTTGTATGTAACTATGTATAAAACTAGCTTGCTACTCTGAAGTTCTTTCCCAAATTGCTATTGTTTATGGATACAAACTATGTTTAGGGCTTGAGAGAAATTTTGGGTTCTTGGGATGGCAGAGATTGAGTGTGAGTAGATGTAAAGAAGATCTAGAGATTTGAGAAGGCAGAGACTGAAGTAGATGATGACCGAGGTTGAGTGGAGCAGAGAGTGAGACGAGGGAGAATGTGTGAAACTCTGAGGAGAAAAATGAATGGATTGGATAAAAATACATAATATATACATAACTTAAAACTGGTGTCATTGATTAAAAAAACTTGTGCATAAGTGTTTTATGACATCAAACTGCAAATTGCGGTTTGGCCATAGCAAGCATCACATCTTCACCCTGAAACCATGGATGTGGCTTGAGTAGTATGGAGTTTTGTGGGTTGTAGGGTGTGTTTGTTTTTTTCTGTTGGTTGCTCACCCTGGTTGACATAGTAAAATGATCTTCAAGTGATGAAATCTGTATCTTAAAGATAAATTTATCCACTGTAATTGAAAGAAAGGAAAACAATAATGGAAAACAGCCACTGATTGCAGAATTAATTTTCCATATTATTATCCGCTCGATGATCAGGTATAGCACCTGGGTTCATCCATTTTCATCTGGTTTCTGATATGGAATATATTCTTGATTTGGTTGTATAAACTTGATTATCCTCATCATAGGTATCTCTGTGATCTGCAGGTTGCAAGCATTTTTGTCCCTACAGTTGTTGCTTTTTCGTTGTTGACATTCTTTGGGTGGTAAGTTCTTTGGACCAGATTGAAGCAAATTAATTCCTAATTCGTGGAAAGATTTAAAATATTCCTCTCTATTTTCCCCCCTGTAGGTATGCTGGCGGAGTTCTTGGTTCATACCCAGAACAATGGCTACCTGAAAATGGAAATTACTTTGTCTTTGCCCTAATGTTTGCAATATCAGTTGTAGTGATTGCATGTCCTTGTGCACTTGGCTTGGCCACCCCAACAGCTGTCATGGTTGCAACTGGAGTTGGAGCTAAAAATGGCGTGCTAATTAAAGGTGGAGATGCATTGGAGAGGGCTCAGATGGTTAATTATGTTGTGTTTGATAAAACAGGCACTTTAACCCAAGGAAAAGCTACAGTAACAACAGCAAAAGTTTTCACGGAATTGAATTGTGGAGAATTCCTTACGTTGGTTGCTTCGGCAGAGGTAACTTTCAGTTCCCAAATTAATGTATACCTCTTCTGTGTGCAATTTTGCTTTCATTAGGGCCGCTTCTGTAAAAGATATTTATACAGACATCAAGAATTTTTTTTAATTTTCAATTTATTTTAATGTTTTAGGCTAGCAGTGAACATCCTTTGGCGAAAGCAATAATGGAATATGCTCGCCATTTCCACTTCTTTGAGGAATCTTCAGCTACCACAGATGTACAACACCTTGAGAAAGAGCCCAAGTATTCTGGATGGCTTCTTGATGCGTCAGAGTTCTGTGCTATTCCTGGAAGAGGCATCCGGTGCTTTATCCACCAAAAGCAGGTTTTGGTGAGTTATTGTCACTAAATTTTCTACTGGCTGTTCTTAAAAAAAAAAAAAAAAGGAAAGAAATAGGAGATGAAACGTAGTAATATGATGTACTATATAATATTTGGGGTTTTTGCTTATACGAGATCTCATGTGTACTCCACAGGTTGGTAATCGTAGCTTGCTGACTGAAAATGGAGTGGCCATCCCAACCCATGTTGAGAATTTTGTTGTGGAACTGGAAGAAAGTGCAAAGACAGGCATATTAGTCGCATATGGTGGGGACCTAGTTGGTGTTCTTGGTGTGGCAGACCCACTAAAGAGAGAAGCAGCTGTAGTTGTTGAAGGCCTCATGAAAATGGGTGTCAAACCTGTCATGGTTACAGGGGATAACTGGAGGACGGCTCAGGCCGTTGCCAAGGAGCTTGGCATTAAAGATATACGAGCAGAGGTGATGCCAGCTGGCAAAGCTGATGTCATCCGCTCGTTTCAAAACGATGGTAGCACGGTTGCTATGGTGGGTGATGGTATCAATGATTCACCAGCCTTGGCTGCTGCCGATGTTGGTATGGCAATTGGGGCTGGAACAGATATCGCAATAGAGGCTGCCGACTACGTGTTGATGAGGAGTAACTTGGAAGATGTAATAACAGCCATTGATCTCTCGAGAAAAACATTCTCTCGCATCAGGTTGAATTACGTTTTTGCCATGGCTTACAATATGATTGCAATCCCCATTGCTGCTGGGGTTTTCTTTCCTCTCGTGAAACTCAAATTGCCGCCATGGGCTGCTGGCGCTTGTATGGCTATGTCATCTGTAAGTGTTGTATGCTCCTCTTTGGTTCTTACGAGATATAGAAAACCTAGACTTACCACTATTTTAGAAATAACTGTAGAGTAGAAACCAAACGGGAAATTATATAATATATATTATGGTAAAAAAAAAAAAAAAAAAAAAAAAAAAAAAGAAAACATACGAGGAAGAGGAAAAACCAGGTATCAACCCCGTGTGAAATTGAGATAAATGTATGATGATAAACCCGGTTTCCCATTTTTGTGTATTTTTATTTATTTATTTATTATATTTAAAATTTTTTAACAGTGTACATTAAGGCTGTCAGGCTGTGTTTATCAGTTTTATAGTGTATGCTTTCTCCACGCAAAAATCTCTCTGACTTGTGCGTAAAGATGCGCACACACAAAACACTTACTTTTGCATTTCTTCAACTTGAGTAGTTGCATATTATGGTTACCAATTAATATGTGGGGTTATAGAAAATCAACCAAAAAGAAAAAAGAGCATTGCTTTTTTCGAGATATTTTTGGTTTAAGGGGAATGCTATATTACGAGTTTTTTTATTATTATTATTCGTTTATTTGGTTTCTCGTACAAAAATAGTGAGTTTTAAAATGGTAAACAATCCGTTTTAGAATTAGAGATGTTTTTTAAAATTAACATCTTTAAGAGAAAAAAAATTGTATT
>JAUMHB010089440.1:0-11275 GCA_032359685.1 Pittosporum tobira
GTGTGTATGATATGGATTAAGTTGGTTAAGATCATATATTGAAAGCTTAGTTCATGAATTATAAGTTGGTTGTTGCATATGGAAGTTCAAGCATGCTGAAAATCTGGAAATGTTGGCCTACGAGTTACTATTCATAAATTGCACGAAAATTAATTGAGTTGTCAAATGGTCATGAAACTATTATTGGAAGTATCTGAATAAGTTTTTATGGTACCCAAAAATTTTCGTAATTTTTGGAGTTGATTTTATATTTTTAAAAATTGTTAGAAACGGACTGCTGTAAGTTTTCTGCAGAAACAGAGCACCCTGTTTTGGTCTGACTTGAAAGATTATCATTTTCATTATAAGTCCAAATTGAGTGATTCTAGTGCCTAAATGTATCTAATGAATTATATTTTCTGAAAACGTATAGTATGATAATACAAGAACTGTACGGAATAAGTTATATCTTTTTAAGTACAGAGAGTGTAGAGAAAGTAAAACAGAGAAAGTTGGATTTTTAGTTAAGTATAGTATGATATTTTAAGCTCTGATTAAAATATTTTGCATGATTTTTCAAATGAATATTAAAGTGTGCATGAAAAATGAGATTTTGTGATAACTGTAAGCAAGGTATGATTTTATTGTAAAAGTTCAAACATAACATGTTTTCAAAACGAAAGAATTGCATGAGTTTTCATTACTTGTGCATGCATGAAATGTTTATAAGAAAATGTTGAGTATGCAAATGAGATGGAAGACCCATGGGAGCGAGTCCCATGGTTGATGTGATGAATGATGAACCGGTAAAATTCCGGGATCCCATAGGAGCAAGTCCTATGGAGCAGGACGTAATTCCCTACTTTGAGATGTGCACAATCTGTGACAGTCCCTGTCTGGTCGGTACTTTGTGTTAAGGCCACACGGGGAATTGACGGTAATGTAAGATCAGTGACGGTGAAGTTGCAAGTTAATGCATACTCAATGACGGTGAGATGAAAGGGTAAAGCATAGTTAAATATTGCATGATGTTCAGTACAATGTTAAAGCATACTCAAATTTTACATGATGTTAAACACGATTGAAATGTTAATCATATACTGAAATAAATTTATTCTTGAAAACGGTCAATTATGAATGATTATGTGGTTTTAAGAATGTACTCGCTGAACTTAATTGCTCACCCTTGCTATTATTGAATATTTTATTGCAGTTAGATAAGATCGGATAGAGTAACTAGCTAGAGAGAGTGGAACGATATTGACGCTGGGAATTTGTCTAGCCTGAGTAAAAGGAGTTGAAATGAAGAAATTTGAAATTATTAAATATTGTATTTATTCTTAGAAAATTGTAATATTAATTAAATTCCGCTGCAAAGTCATTAAGAAATGGTTGTAATTTATTGTAAGTATGGAAGTCTAAAGAGGAGTTGACTACCGGTATATGAGTCTAGTAAGTGTACGGAGACCGAGGTATCACAGAAACTATCAATTGATCAAAACAAACCCAATTTAAGGAGAAAAATTGAAACTTTGCGCAATAATAAGTCCGGTTTGACCCCGACTAAAAATTGGCTTGTATAACCTCATTTCTTCACCAAAATAATCTATTTATTGTTCAAATCGATTATATGGATCCCCAGAAACAATAACCCTAACTTAATTTTAACAATTAAACATAAATTGATAAAAATCAAATTTTCTTATCCAATAACACTGTCAGGCCCGTTTCTAAGTTGCTATGTTTGGGCTTCGATTTAAGGCATAAATTAGATGTATTTATAGGCAACCAAGGCACGAATTTAAAGCTTAGGTTGTATGATATTGATTCCCATATCAATTTTAATCAGAGCAGCTGGAATAATGATTGAAACCGGCTAAAAGATTGGATGTCACACTGTTCTTGCAGAGTGGGTATCCATCAAATCTGGGTTTGGGTTGTTGGATCTGGCTGATGTGGCAGCATCTAATTGGTCCACGTGGACCAACCCACATGGGTGTATTTCTAGCACACGATTTTGCTATACTATCTCGTTTTGCAAATCGACTAATAATAATATAAATAATTAATTAAATAATAAAAAATATAATATTATACTCAATTCCTACGTTGTGGAACGTTGCAATTCCAATGACACTATTCATTTTTCCAAACAATTCTCCAATTTTAAAGTCATTCCGAAACCCGGTCAAAATAAAAAATCGATTGCATTTTGTATCGCTATTTTTCCGTGTTGATTCCAAAATTTTGATCGTTTAATGCTTTTGAACACTTTTGAAATTATTTCCAAAATAACCAAAATGCCCTTGGTTAATTTATTTTTATTTTGGATCAATTGTCTAGAAAATAACAATGTAGAAAGCACATACATTCATTTAAATAATAATTTCCAAATAAACTTTTATTAATATTTTGGGTTCTCACATTCTCCCCTCCTTATAGGAATTTCGTCCCTGAAATTTTACATATGAAATAAATTAGGGTTCTTTTTCATGTCGCTTTCTAGCTCCCACGTTGTCTTTTCGACGCCATGGTTTCTCCATATTACTTTGACCGTCGCAACTTCTTTGTTGCATAATTTCTTGACTTGGCGGTCAACTATCGTTACGGAGACTTCGACAGAGGTCAATTCCTGATTTATTTCAATAGGTTGATAGTCAATTGCTCTATGGAAGTCGGGTTTATATGGACGTAGCATGTTTATATGAAATACATTGTGAGTATGTCCTAAGGTCGGCGGTAGTGCTAGCTTATAGGCTACTGCTCCAATTCTTCTTCAAATTTGGAAGGGTCCCACAAAACTTGGACTTAACTTCCCTTTTTTCCCAAATCTCATCATCCTTTTCCAGGGTGATACCTTCAAAAATGCGTATTCACCCACCTCTAGAGTTTTATCTTTAGAGTGGCGATCCGCATATTGTTTCTATATATCCTGAGTTGTTTTTATTCTTTTGCGAATAACATGGATGTCATCCTCTACTTGTTGTATCAGTTCAGGTCCTTCCAACTTTCTTTCCCCAACTTCATTCTAATACAATAGGATTCTACACTTCCTTCCATACAATGCCTCAAAAGGTGGCATCCCTATACTTGCATGATAAATGTTGCTGCAAGCAAAGTCAATCAGTCGTAAGTGATCATCCTAACTCCCCTTCTAATGTTTGTATTATACTTTCACTTTATTCGTCTGTCTAAGGGTGATATGTCGTACTCATGTCTAGTTGTGTGCCCAAATACACTTGGAAACTATTCCAAAATTGTGACGTAAATCTAGTGTTTCGGTCTGATACAATTGAAATTGGTATGCCGTGTCTACTCACTATTTCCTTAATATACAATTTAACCAATTGTTCCATCTTGTATGTTTCGTTGATTGGTATGAAATGTGTTGATTTGGTCAATCGATCAACTATTACCCAAATCGCATTCATTCCTCTCAAGGTTGGTGGTAATCCCATGACAAAGTCCATGCTAATGTTTTCCCACTTTCACTCGGGAATCTCCACTGGTTGTAGTAATCCGCTCGGTTTTTGGTGTTCGACTTTAACCCGCTGACAAGTCAAACAACAACTCACCCATTTGGCTATTTCTCTTTTCATGTTTAGCCACCAAAAGTTTTTACGTATACCCTCGTACATCTTAGTGCCTCCAAGATGCACAGAAAATTTTGAATTGTGTGCATCCTGTAAAATCTCCCTTTTCAATTCATCGTCATAGGGAATCCATATTCGATTTTCAGATCATAGTATTCCATCCCCATCTAAACGATATTTTTCTCTACCTTTTTCAACTAACTTTTTGCCTTCTTCTTTGTGCTTTTCCTACACTTCTCTAATTCGATCAATCAGCATTGGCTTTACATTGATAGTTCCTAACACTTCTATTCCTTCTTAGGGGAATGTTTCTTCGAGCTGCATACGTTCAAAGTCCTTCCTTATCTCTTCTTGCATTAATAGGGAATTTAGTTTCTCCTGATGACTCAATGCATTAACTACCACGTTGGCCTTACTCTTGTAATAATTGATGGTACAGTCGTAGCCCTTGATCAATTTCAACTATCTTCTTTATCTCATATTCAACTCTTTTTGAGTGAATATGTACTTCAAACTTTTGTAGTTTGTGAAGATTTCGCACTTTTCACCATAGAGGTAGTACATCCAAATCTTTAACGCGAAGACTACTTCTACTAATTCCAGATCGTGAGTGGGATATCTTTTCTCGAAATCTTTTAGTTGTTGGGAAGCGTAAGCAATCACCTTCCCGTGTTACATCAACACACATCCCAATCCCCTCAATGACGCTATATACTACAAACCCTCCAGTTTCATCTGGTAATGATAAGACTGGGGCCCTAGTCAATCTCTTCTTCAACTCTTGAAAACTTTGTTCGTATTTTGGTGTCCATTCAAATTTGACTATTTTCCGGTTAGTTTTGTTAGTGGCATAACTATGTTTGAAAAATCCTAAATGAATCTTTGATAGTAACCAGATAACCCTATGAAACTTTGGATTTCTGTTGGCATTTTTGGCTGAGTCTAATTAGCCATAGCTTCTACTTTAGCTAGATCCACGACTAGTCCGTCCTTATCCACCACATGTATAAGAAATTGTACTTTCTATAGCTAAAACTAGCATTTCGACAATTTAGCGTACAACTTCTCATTTCTTAACACTTCTAGTGCTATTCTGAGGTATTCTATATGCTTCTCCTTTATTTTTGGATAAATTAAAATGTTGTTTATGAATACTATTACAAATTTATCCAAGAATGGTTTGAACACCCGATTCATCAGATCCATGAAAGCAGCAGTCGCATTTGTCAAACCAAACGACATTACCAGAAATTTGTAATGTCCATAGTCCTAAAAGCGGTTTTCTGTATGTCTCCTCCTCGGATTTTCAACTGATGATATCCAGACTTCAGGTTGATCTTTGAAAAGTAAGTTGCATCTTTCAATTGATCAAACAAATCATCAATCCTAAGCAAGGGATACCTATTCTTAATTGTGATTTTGTTCAATTCTCTATAATCGATACATAATCGCATCGACCCGTCCTTTTCCCGAACAAACAATACCGGTGCTCCCCATAGTAAAACACTCAGTCGTATGAATCCCTTGTCCAACAACTCTTGTAGTTGTTCCATCAGTTCCTTCATTTCCACCGGTGCTATTCGGCATGGTGCTTTTGAAATTGGTGCAGCTCTAGGTGCTAGGTCGATGGAAAATTTTATTTCTCAATCTAGGGGTAATCTTGGTAATTCCTCCGAGAATACATCTTTATAATCACTGACTACCAAGTTGTCTGAAATGTTGGTTTCGTTGGCTTGGGTATCTCTTACATATGCCAGATAGGCTGAGCACCCCTTTCTCATCATCTTTTTCGCTTTGACCATCATTAAACAGTTCAGTGGTTTGGGGTTTTTACTACCACAGAATGTGATATTATCGTTCATGGGTGTTCTAAGGAAAATTTTCTTTCTTCAACAATTTATTGTTGATTTATATGTGTTTAGCCAATTCATTCCCAAAATAACGTCATATTCCCCTAAAGGAAACGGTTTTAAGTCGGGTAAGAAATTATGACCCTCGACTTATATCACGCAATTATTATGCACATGAAATACAAGGAATACTTCTTGACTGGCTACTTCTACATCTAATGGGATTTTCAACTTTTCACTTTTTACATTAAATTTATTCACAAATTGCGCAGATACAAAGGAACGAGGAGCTCCCAAATCAAATAGTATGCAGGCAGACAATGAATTGACAAGTAGTGTACCTCTCACCACGTCAGCTGAGTTTATGGCATCTTTGACTGACATGTTAAAACCCTAATTTAGATTTGTTTAGTAATTAGTTTAGTAGATTAATTATATAAAAATCTAATATTTATTAGTTGGTTAGATAAGTGAAGAATTATCTAAGTGGTATATAATTAATGAATTACAATTCTTTGTGGGATCGATATCTTTTATACTATAATTTGATTGTGTACACTTGCACAACCACGATTAATAACATATAAACTCTCAACGCGTACTCTTTCTCAAGATAACGACTAAAGTTCTTGACTTTATGACTTGCGATATCCCATTGTCTTGCCTACTATTACTTGCACATAATTGTGAGAAGCCTTTCCTAATAAGGCACCACTTTCTAAATTATGAATACTTACTTAAGCATCAGAGAGCCGATAAGCAATGAGCCACTGTCTCTCCATAATGGCCTTTGTTTTATAGGAAATACAAACAAGCGAGAAGCCAAACACTCAAGCACAACCTCTCATCAACGAACATTCTCCGAGGATTCTCCAAGTGACAACAAATCTCGAAGGGATAAACAAAAATATTCAAGTCACATGTCTCTACCTCAACCGTTTGTTCAAAATGTGCAATAGATGCATTTTTTGGATTTAACACCATATATGTATATGCTATTTGTGTTTAATGTATTTGTTTTTTGCTTTTGCTATTTTATTGATAATAATTTTAGAATGCACTATATATTCATTTTAGGCCTTGTTGCATGATTGTTAAATATAATCTAAGTTTTTTAGATGTTGTTTCACCCTATTGTTAAATGCATTGCATGTGCCTTAGATGTCAGTGCATGTGTGAATAACGAAATTGCACTTAACCACTATTATTTTGGTGTGCATTGGGAATTTTGTTTACCCCTAAGGGATTCTATGGAGTTTTGAAATCTATCTATACCTATGTTACTCCGTTCATTCCAAAATTAAAATACCTTTTAAAATGATAATTTTTAAACACAATTTTTTTTTTAAATTTGCAATGCTTTCATTACAAAGAAGAAAAAGATGATGACGATATGTCTTGTGGACGAGGAGCAAGGAGAGGGTGAAAATTGTGAGAAGCGAGAGGCCTATAAAAAAGAGAAATATTATGACTTGAGCAAGTAGATCTCACGGAAGTGAGGAATAAGGAAGATAACTTAAACTTGTGAGGAACAAATGAGGAGAGAATTTAGAAGAAAATGGTAAGTTAAGAGCATCACTGTATTTATTGTCCCCAATTAAAAATATATATTTAATAATTTTGGAATGGACCAAAACTCCAATAATTGTCTCTAATTTTGAAATACAAAGCGTATTAAAGCAGAGCCGGGAATGACAATTTCCTTTGTTGTGATGGACTCTGTCACTAAAGTGATTGCCCAAAAAAAAAAAAAAAATATTAAAAAAAAAAAAAAAATCCTACAAATTGCTTACAAGTACAAGCACAAGGCTGGTGAAGTTAAAATAGTAGATTCAACAGTTTATTATTGTTCAAGTTAAAAACCTCCTAAATTGTATGACACTTGGAATTTATTTTATCTTAAACGACGTGTACGAACTCAACTGCTTAAAAGTTGAAATATTAATTTCCAATATTAATAATGAATCCTTCTGTCTTCTTTGTTGGCAACAGATTGATTGCCAGAAAGTCAATAAAAATGGCTTCACGTGAGCGTAATTCGTAGTTACCTTCTGGGATTAAATATTTGAGGGTCCCACAGTGTTGAAAGCTTCACGTGACCGTAATTTGTCCCCTTGCTTGGAATTCAAATCTCCTCCTAAGCTTTCTGCTGGTAGACTTTATTGTAAGGCTTGCACGATTGCTCTCTGCTGGTGATCACTAAGATTGAAAAGTCAAGTCGGCAATCCTTAAAATCAATCTATTATATGAATCTATAAACACCAAATTTGTTAATATGACATAAATAAATTTATTTATTTATTTATTTATTGAATTGACTCAGATATAAAAATATACTTTAAATGCGTGACTCGAGTTCTATGTAAATTAAGTTTATTTTTTTGATCAATCACTAAATTTATAGTTTAATCATCGGATATTGGAGACTCACATAGTATAAATAACATTAAATATGATTTCATACATATTAGTTTGTGTCAAGTGGGAAGAACCAACAAAAAAAAAATACCAAAAAAAAAAAAAAAATGTGAGCAATACGTTAAAAAAATTACACAAAGTCTAACGTTTTACGGTATAAATAAAAAATTATTACAAACGATAAGTTAAAAAAAATTACATCTAACCCAAGCAACATCAAGTGTTTTTGCTCTTTAGTAAACTTAATCAAAACAGCATAGTAAAACATTTGATAATTTACTTGTGGTTGTATTAATAAAAATCAAATTAGTCAAATTGATTTTTGATTTTTAATATACTACTCCATCCCACAATAAATCATAGACAAATTTTCAAAATTAATTAAGAGCTTTCTTTTTTAAATTGCAAACAACAAAACGTTTTATAGTTTACTCTCGATTGTATGGACTGGAATTAAATTAGTTAAACTATAAATTTAAAATTGGTCTACTTCATCACACGATACATGACCTTGTTTGAAATTTAACTTAAATTTTCAAATTGACTGAACAACTTAGGAGTGCGAATTTTCAAATTCATTAAGAGATGATAAGGATATGATCATAATATTAAATAATTGCATTGAATATTTATTACTAATCCAAGAGGTTAGTTATTTGAAATTTATGTTGATAAATAACATGTTATTGATAATTGTACACATTTGAATATGGATTGTCTTTTATGGTATTAAGAATTGTATTTTACATGTAGATTAAGATCTAATTAAAAATTGGATTACAAAGAATAAAAACATTTATTGTGGAAAAGAGGTAATCAAATAAACATTTTTTGTTAGACAAAGATAAATATATCTTTAAAATTGATTTGTTTAATGTGAATTGAGCTAGGACATTTATTATGGGACATAGGTGCTAATAAATTAGCTTCAAGAAATCAAATAATGACAATTTTTAGAAATCCAAGTTAGTATAAAGATAAGGGGGGGCTCTCATTGAAACACACAAGGTCTAGCCAGAGAGGGAGAGACTGATAGAAATGGATACCAAAGAAAATAGTTTGAGGGTATTCATGCTTCCATGGTTAGCTCATGGCCATATAACTCCCTTCATACTGTTAGCCAAAAAACTCATAGACAAAAACTTCTTCATTTACTTTTGTTCCACCCCAATTAATCTCCCATCAATCAACAAAAAGTTTACTGATGAGAAGTATTCTCTCTCACTACAACTAGTTGAACTTCATCTTCCATCTTCCCCTGAACTTCCTCCTCACTACCACACAACCTATGGCCTCCCACCCCATCTCATGCCAGCACTCTTGAAGGCTTATCAGTCTTCGAAACACCATTTATCAAACACCCTGACAAATTTGAGTCCGGATGTCATTATTTATGATGTTTCACAGTCATGGGTTGGATCCGTATCCGAATCGCTTAATATTCTTCACATCCCATTTCATACGTCAAGTTCAGTTGTATGTTCTTACCAGGGCCATTTTTTTTCGGGTTCGGGTACAGAATACCCGTTTCCGGCGATCTATCTAACCGAGCGTGAGATGGTTGCATTCCGTCGTGTTATTGAATCTTTTCCTAAAAATAATACAGAAAGCGAAAGCCCCAAGGCCTTATCTTTTGAAATTGTCTTGGTTAACAGTTTCGAGGAGATCGAGGGAAAATATATCGACCATTGGTCGACTTCGCTGAAGAAAAGGGTCATTCCTGTGGGTCCCCTCTTTGAAGAATATGCAGACGATGATATTCAATATGATGATATGCAGATTATGGAGTGGCTAAACAAGAAAGAGAGTTCTTCCACCGTGTTTGTTGCATTTGGAAGCGAGTATTTCTTGGGAAAAGAAGAAATGGAGGAAATAGCTCATGGGCTCGAGCTTAGCAATGTTAACTTCATTTGGGTAATTAGATTTCCAGCAGGAGAGGAGATTAAATTAGAAGAGGCATTGCCATTAGGTTTTCAAGAAAGAGTGAAAGGGAGGGGCATGATTGTGGAGGGTTGGGCTCCACAGAGAAAAATTTTAAGCCATTCGAGTGTGGGTGGGTTTCTGAGTCATTGCGGGTGGAATTCTGTGATCGAGAGCATGAGATTTCGTGTTCCGATCATAGCCATGCCCATACAACTCGATCAACCTTACAATGCTAGGCTAATGGTGGAGGTTGGGGTGGCAATGGAGGTTGCTAGGGAGAGAAATGGGGGGCTGGAAAGAGAGGAGGTGGCTAAAGGGTTAAGAAAGGTTGTGGTTGAGAATAGTGGGGAAGATCTTAGGAGGAAAGTAAGAGGGATTAGTGAGAAAATGAGGGAGATAGGAGAAAAAAATATAGATTTAGTTGCAGAGGAAATATTAAAAATGTCACAAAAGTGATAGCTGATATGTCACAAAAACGCTTATGTGGGTGCAAGTTCAATATTTACAAGCATGTTTAAGCTGTATGCAATCATTATTTCTTATTATTACCAAAAAATGGAAAAAAATAAAAATAAAACGTTGTATGCAATCATTCTTTTTGTGCATTAATTTTATGTCTCTAAATAATAATAAAATATCAAAATTTATTTTCATACTTTATGCAAAATAATAATAAAATGTCAATACTCTTTTTCATGCTTTATGAAAAATAATAATAAAATACCAAAACTTCCCTTCATGCTTTTTGAAAAATAACAACGAAACATCAATCTCAATACTTTATGAAAAATCAAAATTTATTTTCATACTTTATGCAAAATTCAAAGATTCTCTCAAAATTTCAATTCTTCCCTAGTAAGTTTCATATACCAAGCGTCTCTTATACTCCAAACCCACGTGAATCCTATCACATAACTATTTTATATAAATTTATTTATAATAATTTTCACCACTCGATTTTTATCAAAATTTTTACAGTTACTCAGATAAATATTACTTCCAACTGTCTATTAATTAAATTATTTTATTTATCTAAAATTAGTCACTTATTAATTAAAGTTCATACCCCACTTGTATAAAATCTTCCAATATTTTCTACTAATAATTCTTCAAGCACTTCATAAGGATCATATACAGTAAATTTAATAATTCTTCCACTGACTCCTGAAATTATTTTTTATCTGACAGCTATGCTATAACACAATTACCTTCATATATCCAGCTATACCACACTCTAAATATTATTAATATATTTGATAATTGTTTCCAACACTATTGTAGATATTTAAAACTACTGACATTGACCGTAGAAAATTATTTATCAGATATATCAACATCAAATATATATATATATATATATATACACACACTATTACTCATATTAATGTTGCAATTTTTGTCGAAATAATAATATAGTACAAATGACAGACCAATAATGTGACACCCCCAAATCTGGGCATCCACACCCCGACTTGGGTTGCCAATTTATTATTAAATTCATGTCTTACAAAT
>JAUMHB010089451.1:0-11274 GCA_032359685.1 Pittosporum tobira
GGGCATCAAAAGTCGTCCAACGAATATTAGTGGGGTCCACACGTTTTCGGTTGTGGGGTCCACAAATACTTTGCGGCTACGGGAATAAATATTGCCTAACTTTAACGTTGACATTATTTTTGTCGGAAACCCCAAAATATCATATAAAGATAAATAATGTTAAAAATATTGGATTCTTACACTAGTAATCTCTTCTCTCTCCACTCAATAATCAGATCATCATCTCAATCCTTGTTAACTTAAGTATTGGAGAGGGGAACGAGAGAACAAACCCTCCTCGTGTTACCCGTGTTTCAGATTTGCATACTCCCTGCTGACGTGTACCCAGTTGGAAATGCGATTTGAATTTGGTCGCAGGTCAGAACTGTCCGAACATGTGCATAACATTATTGTTATATTAGTTTGGAGAGAGAAATTGTGTGAAATTTTAGCTAACGAATCATAGAAAAAGAAAGAATAAAGTAATTATAATTGACACATTTCTTTATCCAAAATAATGAATATTTACTCGCATGTAAACAGACCATATCTACCATACGTGGAATTTAAGTTGTCTATATGTATTAGAGTCTAAATTCAAAAGATAAAATAAAATAAAAAGATAAGAGTATTTGTCTATCAAAAATAATATACCATCTAACTCCGATATCATTATGACAAATACAATTTTTTTTTAAATAATCTGAATTTAATTAAAAAATATCATTATATCTATTGAAAAATTTTCGAATCAGATGATATAGTACTTCTCTTTTTCTATTATCCGTGGGATGTCTAATTTCGATCCGTCGTCGGGGTCTCTAAGAAAATGAGCAGCGTAGTTTGAAATTATGAGTTGAATATAGACAAAACGGAAATTGATATGAATATTATCAGCCTCTCTTTCACAAGAATGTGAATGTTGGACTAATTTGAGGAGTACCTTCCACGGATAGTTTTATAATCTCTTGTAATTTCCACGTAGATTTCCTCATTAGAAACGGTCATACGAGTTTGTGGAGTATGCACAATTAACTACAATTAAAAAGATATTATATATTTTCTCTATTTTGAAGAGAATGTCACAAATTTTATAAAAAAAAAATTGTTCTAAAAAATATCATAACACAACATATATATATATATATATATAATCATTTTTTTTATATTTATTGAAAACTTATTTATGCAAAATTATTTAAATTTTAAATAATTTAAAATTTTTTCTGTAATACTTTTTTAATTAGCGGAATTTTAATAGCTGTGCAGGGAGTATATTATTAACTCAGAATTTAGTTTCAATTTCTTTCTGGGTTCTGGCCATCTCAAATTATTTATATTGTTTCCGTATTGCATGCATGCCCGTTGACTTGACTTTCATTTTACTTACTTAAACCCATCTTTTGCTCTCCTTTGGTGTGTGTTTTCTTCTTGTTTCTGATTAACCTCTGGTAATTGGAACCCTTCTGCAGTTTCATACGGAAACATGAGTCGGATCTTTCCTTCAAGACTAAATCCTTCAATTCAGTCATGTTTCCCGGAGAGAGAATCACCGGCAATTAGTACTCCAGATGCTTCTATTTCAAGGGATCCTGTCCCTGAAATCAACATCAAATGTCCTTCTTTTCGTTACCCATATGATGAGAATTTAGATCACCAACAACTCGACATGGAAAAAGTGATTGCAGGCTTTGCAGAAAAAAATGTTCCAATGGGAACACCACTTGGTTCACCTGTAACAGATGGTAAGCATATTCTATAGATGGTATTTTTTCTTTTCTCGTATCGTTTTTTGTCATTAATTTTTAGCTCTTTTTCCAGTTTTATCAACTGCTCCTTTCTCTAGTAGAATTGCCTGTATATATTCATTCTTCCGGACAGTAGAACCACGTAAATCTTACCGGTAACTAATTTTTAATGCTAGCTTTCCAAGGATATTAAGCTCCATCGTATTGGAATATAAGCCTAGCACCTGCACTATTAAGTTGGTTACAGATTTCTATAGATCAGGATTTCTACAGATCAGATTTATTTTCGTCAATTAAAAGATTGAACAATAGACATTTAAGATTTTTTAACTCCCTCCAAAGTATAGGGTGTCAGAGAGGCTACCAAAATAGTGAACCAAAGGCGATCTCGCCCGTCCAATTTTTTTCTACACACAGTGAGATATCTAGTGATTACATACTGTATATATTTAGCCGTGGCTATGAATTTTTTCCTTTCATTATATATACACATATTCCAATTTTTTTATGGACGGTGAGAGATCTGGTGACCGCGTACTGTATATATCTAGCCCCCCTTTTACCATTAGCAAGAACTTGTTTTAGTTGCATATCATAGGGGATTCGAACAACAACTTCAAATACAGTATCAGGAAGTACCGTTTGTGGAACTTCAATATCCACGGGTGATGGTGAGAAATCCCTATTGCTCACAATTTTTATGGCAACAATATAGCACATTTTGCTAAATCTTTCAAACGCTGGATCAAAAGTACAACTACTTGTGAATAGCTTCTGGAACAGTTTACAGTTTTACCTGTTGTTATGGTTGTAAAACTAACTATGGTAAACCAACTCTTACAAGAAGCATTATTAGTTAGTTTACAGTTTTATCTGTTGTTTACTATAGTAATTAATTCTCTGGCAGGGACTGGATCCACCATGAATCTTAGTATGCACGTACCTCTATACCATGCGGCACTTCAAGGTAACTGGGAAAAGGCTAAAGAAATCATTGTCGTGGATCCATTTGCACTTACAGCGAAGATAACAGAAGGAGGGGAAACGGCCCTTCACATTGCTGCTGGTGCCAAACAAACCAAGTTTGTGGAAGAGTTGGTCGAACTAATGTATGCGGAGGATTTGTTGTTGAGAAATAAGCACGATAACACTGCACTTTGTTTTGCTGCCGCGTCAGGAATTACAAGAATTGCTGAGGTGATGGTGAGGAAGAACAAAGACTTACCATCGTTTAGGGGTAGCAATGATGTGTTGCCGCTCCACATGGCTGCATTGTGGGGTTACCCGGATATGGTGTGGTTTCTTTACAAAATAACCGATAAGAAAGTCCTTACACAGGAGGATTACACTGGACTGCTTATTGCTGCTATTAGTTCTGATTTATTTGGTAAATAATTATATTACTATATGCTGTTAATATTATTATAAAAAATATATAAAATAAAGCATATCACTATATCCATGCTTTCACATTGAGAGAACTTTAGTAGAGAAGTTAATGAATCTACATTACTATTTTTTAATTAGATGTAGCCTTGCATATCCTTCAATTGAAGCCAGAAATAGCCATTGAGAGGGATCCAAATGGGGAGACAGCACTTCATGTTTTATCTCGAAAGCCTTCAGCATTTTCTGGCAAACATGGGCTAGGCTTCTGGCAGAGATGCATTTACACATGTTAGTATCTTCGTTTCCATGTGATTCATTCTTAGTTAAATGTTTCTTCAGCTCAATCTGTCAAAAAAAGATTCTCTCACTACAATCTCTCAATAGCTTGGGGATTAAAATTTCGAAAAGAAAAGATTTTTATGTAACCTTTCAATTTGTAGCCGAGTATTTGATTAATCAATTTCAAGTATAGTAAATGCTTCAATAAATCGAGCTTAGCCTGCAAATATGGAAGAAAAGAAACTTGTATTGTGTGTGAGACCACAAGAGTATAATGATAACAAGGCTCATCCGCCAGAAATTTCATCACCTTCCATTGAAATTACTAGGGGAAAGCATCAATTCTCAACCCTAGGATCAAAGGATAGACGATAGAGATTGGGTAGGATGAATTAGGGTCATTATCCAACTATGTATAGACCTCATATATACGTGTGTGTTTTAATCATCATTTAATTTCTATATAGACATTAATTATAAAATACATTAGGGAGGTTGAATTTTATCATATGTTTATAATATCTAACAAATAACGTTATTGCACATTTGGTCAATCAAGAAAAAGTTCCTTTTATTTTGTTTAGAATGTCTTACTAAATTATACAAATATAATTTTGTTTTTATCTTTTACTTAAAGAATGTGATTTTCCTTATATTCCTTTCAGGGGTCACTCAACCTGCAGACCGATCTGGCCACAGAGGCATCGCACAAAACCAGTCTTACAAAATCATGAGAGGTTCGTATCTCTCTCTTTCTATCTGATATTTATATGAAGAAAAAGAAACAAAAACAACTAACTATATCTTCGGATATGATTTCACAATCTTGATTGAATCATCCCAAGCAGCTTGTTATTTTACTCATCTTGATTCTAATGCTAGGAATCGAGGAAGTTCGTCATAAGAAACTTTTATGCTCGAAAGCCTTGGAGTTGGTGGAATGCCTATGGAAACAAGTTTTGCAGTATGATGGATCACTAATTAGGGGTTTACTTAGAAGCCCTTCTCGACCACTATTTGTTGCTGCGGCTTTTGGAAATTTTGAATTTATTGCCTTGCTTCTTCGTTCCTATCCAGATCTCATGTGGAAAGTCGATGAACAAAGTCGAAGCATTTTTCATATTGCCGTCATGCATCGCCAAGAAAAGATCTTCAGTCTTATTTATGATATTGGAGCACATAAAGATTTAATTACTGCATATAAAGATGCAAACAACACCAACATTTTACACTTGGCTGGAAAGTTGGCTCCTTTTGATAGACTTAATGTTGTCTCCGGTGCCGCACTTCAGATGCAAAGAGATTTATTGTGGTACAAGGTACTTGCTAAATTTTGCTCAGAGTTCTTTACCCTCTAACCCTCCCTTAAAGATAGTCACTTATTTTATTTTATTTTTCCATGGTAGAAGTAAGAAATTTATTAAGCATATACAATAGAGTTCACTTTCCCAGCCCTTGTGGCAAGTGTATGAGCTTGCCAAATAAATAAAAAAGTAACTCAAAAGTGACAACCTTTGCAAGGGAATTTCGTAAAGTTCAAAAGATTCAATTCATGTCAAGTCTGTAGGAAAATATTGCATTTTCGATTATGAAAGCCCATCATTATGAACACTATGTTACACTGATGCAATATTTTCTGAAGGGCCTGACAAATGGATTGATCATTTTGAACTTCATGGAATTCAAATCTGTATTTATCTTTGTGTAAAGATTTCCTATTTAGTTACATAGTTTTTTCTCAATATGCAAAGGAAGTGGAGAAGAATGTACAACCATTATACAAGGAGATGAAAGATTCAGAAGGTAGGACACCAAAAATGCTATTCACCGAAGAGCACAAGGGATTAGTTAAAGAAGGAGAAAAGTGGATGAAGGACACTTCGACATCATGCATGCTAGTTGCTACACTTATTACCACAGTGATGTTTGCGGCAATTTTTACTGTTCCAGGAGGATACAAAGGAAATGGAACCCCCTTTTTCCTCGGAAACAGATCGTTCCTTATTTTTATCGTATCAGATGCACTGGCATTGTTCTCCTCAGTTACTTCCATCCTGATGTTTTTGTCAATTTTAACTTCACGTTATGCAGAAGAGGATTTTCTTGAGTCCTTACCAAAAAGGTTGATTATTGGTCTTACAACCCTCTTCCTCTCTATTGCGGCCATGCTCATGGCTTTCACTGCAAGCTTCTTCATCGTAATTGGGCACGAACTAGCATTGATTGTTATTCCAATGGCTCTTGTTGCTTGTATTCCAGTAACCTTATTTGCATTTCTACAGTTTCCCTTGTTGGCCGATATGATTCATTCTACTTACGGGTCAGGAATTTTTTCCAGGAACAAAAAAAATATGTTCTATTAGGTCAAAATAAATATGATGTTCACAGTCGTCTCTTGTAAAATTTGAATGCCATGTAATATTGGTATTGTGTTCTTGTGTTTCTGATGTAGCTGGATATGATAAAAGAGTTGTGCTCAACCAATGTGATACACCAATAAATGCAATTGGTCCTCGTTTAGCCGTTTTATGGTGCCTGAGCATTAATTTTTAGTAGTGTCTTTGTCGTACTAATACCATATCGTACTACTATATTTGGGAATTGGAGCATATTTTACTAAAATAAATATAGTGAAACAAAGTAATATTAGTAACTGTAAATATAGAAATGGTGTTACGGACTACATTTTGGGCCTTTAATTCAAGTGGCCTAAGGATGAAAGACAAAATCTTTCGATTATTTGGGCAGTGTTAATGTGGCACATATGGTTAATGCGTAATAATATGATATTTAGTGAATGATCCTTTGATCTGTGCAATGAACTTCGTGTACTTTTAGTCCAATCGAGTAGGGCTAATGAGCGGCAAAAGCGGTTGTGTTGTATTCCTCGGAGGCAGAATGATCCTGTTCCTGCTACTGTAGATAGATGTACTTTCGTTACGATTGATGGTAGGTTGCAGGATCAAGCCCGTTATAAGTTCAAGCTTTAGCACTCATTCAAAGTCTTCTTTTTGCTTTGTATGATCACATCTGGTGTCACTCCAATTTCCAGGAGCTTGTCTATATATATATATATAGCTACAAACCCAGTCTGTGAGAACCGAAATTCTGTAAATCCCAATTATGTAAATGATATATGAATTTATGTGATATAATATAATTTCGGTCGATTATTGTTGTAAATAATTTTTTAACCGTAATCGACCGATATTATATGTGTCTGTGTTTTTTTATTATTGTTTCATAAAGTATACTTCATTTTACACCTAATAATAATAATAATTTTTCTTTTTATTCTTTTCTTCTCAATTTATTTTATTCTCGTAAAAAGAGTCACTTTTTTTACTTATTCTTTTTTTTAAACTTTACTAAAACTAATAATATTACATACGTAACACATTGGTGATAAAGGTATTTGGAACTTTATGTAACTCAATAATATTACATAAAGCATTGGCGATAAATTATTAGAATATTTATTTATATATTTTTATTATAAAAAAAATTTAATTTAAATCAGAAAAATTATTATAACTATAATAATAATTTGTTCCTACTATATATTAATTTATATAAATTCATTTATTTATTATTTTTCTCACTAGATATTAATTTAGGCAAAATCATTTATTTATTATTTTTCTCACTAGATATTAATTTAGGTAAAATTATTTATTTATTATTTTTTTATTGAGATATGAATATGACTGGATATAATTTATAATAAATATCAACTTTGGATCACGAACATAAATTTATTTAAATTTAATTAATAACATTGATAGTAAATAACATATTTCACTTTATTAGAACTAAATTTTAAAAACGGTATTTAGCACTTTCTGTAACTTAATAATATTACATAAAACATTAATCATAAATTATTAGAATATTTTTTTATATTTTTAATTAAAATTAATTTTAAAAATTAAAATCAAAAAAATTATTATGAGTACCATTAGCAAAACGGGTGGTATTTTTCTAGTTGGGTTAAAAGTAAATTAGGCGTCTTGATACATATTTGATGTAATGCATTATGTGAAGTTGACCATCGATTGAGCAAATTTATTTGAATTAAAAAGCTGACTTGATCAAATAAGAGAGAAATAAATTATTTCATTTATTGTTTTTTAAGATACTTTACTCATGACATCTATTCTTTCCGTCTTAAAAAAATATATAATATTTTTTTTAATAGTCTCAAATTTAGTGTAATTTTTTTTAGGAAATTTAAAAATATTAATTATCTAAATAATTTTTATTTTATCAAATATGAACCATTATTTTAATTAACACTTTAATACAATGATCTATCATTTTAACTATTATTTTAAAATTATAGCACATTACTTCAAATTCAATTTTATTTTTTATATTATAATATTATAAAAATAATTTATATAATTTTTTTATTGTCAAATATATTTATTAAAATCCGTATTCTTTCAAACGTTTTATTTTTGGATGGAGGGAGTATTTTTTTTCCCTTGAAAATGTGATATTTACTTAATCTAATAAAACTGTTTTTCAAAATAATATAATAATATTTGAAATCTCGAATTTTAAATTTTAGTCCAGATTATTACTCATTCCGTCATATAAAGAATGAGTTCAGATATTTTTTTCATTGTTTTTTAAAAAATAATTTAATATATTATTTTTACTTTATAATAATTTTTTTATTCTTATTTTATGTTACATTAAAATTCTCTCTTTCTGTTATTATTATTATAAAATATATTTATAAAAATAATTTTATATAAAAAATATTTTTTTTCTTAAAAAAATAATTATTTATTTATTTTTTATATTTTACTCGTCGGGACGGGGACGGAGGGAGTATATTATTATTCCGGCTTTAACAGCAAAAGAATAATACTACTCCGGCCGACCACTCACCAGTCACTTACTCTATCTTGTCTCTCCTCCTCAATGGCTGCGCACGTTATAATCATGCGCCATCCATGAGCCATGAACCAGCGACCCAAATTCAAATCCCCCAACTCTTCCTCGCCATTATCATCACCCGATCGCAAAACCCTAATTTCCAAAATGGGTCGATCCAAATCGTTCCTCAAACCGACCCTTCTGCTCATAGTTTTGTTCCTCTTAGCCCTCTACGCCTTCTTCTTCACCTCAAACCCATCCAATCTTGACACGCCCACGACCCAATTCGACCTAAAGTCCCAAAATTTACCCCCAAAACAATCACAATCCGCCCGGGTCAGAGTCTACATGTACGATCTCCCAAGAAAATTCACCTACGGTGTCATAGAGAGCTACGCCAGGGCACGGAATGGCGATGTGTCGAAGCTCAAGTACCCGGGGAATCAGCATCCGGCTGAGTGGTATTTGTTTGCTGACTTGATCCGGCCGGATAGGGTTAATTCGCCGGTCACCCGGGTCATGGATCCGGAGGAGGCTGACTTATTTTACGTGCCGTTCTTTTCGTCGTTGAGCTTGGTGGTTAATCCCATTCGACCTCCGGGAACTGAGGGGCCCAGTGTGGTTTATAATGATGAGGAGATGCAGGAAGGGTTGATTGAGTTGTTGGAGAAGCAGGGGTATTGGAAGAGGAACAATGGGTGGGACCATGTTTTTATATGTCAGGATCCCAATGCATTGTATAAGGTGATCGATAAGGTGAAGAATGGGGTGTTATTGGTTTCCGATTTTGGAAGGTTGGGGCGCCATCAGGCGTCATTGGTTAAGGATGTGATATTGCCTTATTCACATCGGATCAATACGTTTAAGGGGGATGTTGGCGTTGAGGACCGCAAATCTTTGTTATTCTTTATGGGGAATCGGTACAGAAAGGAGGTATTTACTGCCACTTATGCTTTGTAATCTGATTATTGAACTGTTTGTTTTTTGGTTTATTGATGATACTCGGAAGAAAGAACGCTTTTTGCTGCCTAATGAGTTGTACTTGTAGTGGTAGTTGGATTATTTTGTTACTTTAATAAGTTCGCCAATAGGTTAGTGAAGAAAAGATGTATATAAGGTAGTCCAGTATTAGATAGATTTAGTGACATTACATTGAATCCTTGAGGAGGTTGCCCTTTGATTGAAATTGGCCTGTGGACGTGTGCTTTTAGACCTCAATTAATATAAAATAAAAACTCCTTAAACTGACGATAAGAATAAATGCACAATTTTCAAATTAGGACATTTGGCAGGCAAAGTTGCAGTTGTTGCTTTATCTTTATATAGATTTAAACTCATACTATTGGAATTGTAGGGTGGAAAAATCCGTGACTTACTTTTTCAATTACTTGAGAATGAAAAAGACGTTGTTATCAAACATGGTGCACAATCCAGAGAGAGTCGACGTATGGCTTCACAGGGCATGCACACTTCCAAGTTCTGTTTACATCCGGCTGGCGATACTCCATCGGCATGTAGGCTCTTTGATGCTATTGTGAGTTTGTGTGTCCCAGTTATAATCAGCGACTTTATCGAGTTGCCTTTTGAGGATGCCATAGACTACCAGAAAGTTGCAGTTTTCGTGGATTCGAACTCAGCCATAAAGCCGGGTTACTTGGTGAAGCTGCTCAGGCGAGTAAGTTCAGAGAGGATTTTGGAATACCAAAAGGAAATGAATAAGGTACTTGCTTACTATATTTGGGATTCTGTTTTTGTGGTGTATCAGACTTTATTAAGTAATTTTTTAGTAAGTGCATTATTTTGACTTCACTAATTATGTCCAGGGCGTTGCACAGGGATAGATGTGATCGGTTTGCCTAGGTGCTTCTTAGTTTCTTTTGATAGAGCATTTCCCTTGGTTATTATCAATATGACTGCAATTAGAAAAATATGGTATTGAATAACATAATTAGTGAGGTCAAAATAATGCACTTACTAGTGTTCTTTGACTACAGTTGGTTTGTGTCATTTGTTTATTTAATTTTGCACAAAAAACCCACTACTATTGTATTTCACATAATCTCATTGTAAGGTAATCATAGCTGCACGACATCAATTTGATTAAATTTAATATTTGGGACTCAGTTGAAGCATTACTTTGAGTATGAAGATCCAGATGGAACAGTGAATGAGATTTGGCGCCAAGTCTCCTCAAAGCTTCCACTAATTAAGCTGATGATTAATCGTGACAAACGGATTGTGAAAAGAGAATTGACTGAACCAGACTGCTCGTGTCTCTGTTCAAATCAGTCAGGGATACATACCACCTTATGAGGCTGCTGCTATGATTTGTTATTATTTACTCCCTCTGCCCTGAAAAGAATTATTTTGTCTCACAAATTACTGAGTCACTATACTGAGTCACTAGTCTTTCCTTTCGGGACGGAAGAATATAATGGAATATTCAAAATTGCTGAAGTTCACAGCGGGACCACAAGATTCTTTATTAGCAGCCCAAACTTTTGTTTGTACGGCCAAAGGGTTTGATCAACTGTGGAATCTATAGTCAAATTCTTAAGATGGGGATAATCATTCTTTCAGTAGCTGCAGAGTCGGGGTAATTAATTTCAGCTCACACAACTATGGTTTTTTTTTTTTTTTTAATTTTAAAAACCCAGTTATATAGGACACGATTCTCCTGGTGTAATTCTGTGTAAGGTATTGTTAGTCAGCGGTTAGAATTCTGATTTACTAGTTGTATCTATGTTTGAGTTGTAAATGGAAAATATGCAACTGGCGGCTGTAGCACATCTATCCATTGGAGAGGCTCCTTCTGTAAAATGGTCCGTTGATGTATAATGTAAAAGTCTAAACCTTAAAAGTTTCATTGGTATTTTATGGCTGACCCATGTATTATACATTTATTATCCTTAAATTTTATATTATTATTATTATTATTATTATTATTATTATTATTATTATTATTATTATTATTATTATTATTATTATTATT
>JAUMHB010089473.1:8221-30786 GCA_032359685.1 Pittosporum tobira
TACGATTAATTGTATCCTCCTTCACGTGCAGACCGGTAATTTGGTAATTGGAACCTCACCACGTATGGTACAAATCGGTTGAGTCCCTTCTGCACTTGCAAAAGCCATTAGCAAAACAAGAAACCATTACAAGTACTTATATATCTTCCGCCTTTCTCTGCACTGTCTCTCCGCCAAATCCCAACCCTCCAACTCCAAGTACCAATCTCCGTATATATATACACAAACACTAATGGCCCCGCTGGACCAAAATTAATTTATGTTCAAGAAAAACGAAAACAAAAACAAAGATGGAAAGAAAGATGGCAGATTTGAAGATAGAAGGGCAAGGAAAATGTCTCCCATTAATACCCCTCTCCCCCAATCTTCCATATCAATTCTTCAAGGATCTAGACAGCGAAAAAACAAGACCCTTCTTTTCTCTCTCTCTCTATATATATATACTTACCCTCATACTTATATTATCTCCTCTCTCAGACCATTCATCTGGGTCTGCTTATTCTTGTAGAAGATGAAAAGGGGTCCCCTGGATGTCAAACATCAAACCCTATTGCAAGAGTACTTGGAACTGCAAAAGGTTGGGTCTTCAATTTCTTATTCTTCCAATTTTTGTATTTGCTACATTAATTTATAGGTTTTTGTTGTTTGCTAAATCAATTGGGCTTATAGGGCTTGAAATTATGTTTTTTACTCGTTTAAATTAGCTTTCTTTTTGGCACCATGTGACTAATTGGGTTCATTTAATCCTTCTATGCTAATCATGATTTTAATTGTTGTTTATGCTTATTAATTGGGGATTTGATAAAGTTTTACAGTGTTATAGTTCTTGATTTGATTCTGCTCATCTATAAGTTTAATCTTATATGTTGAACCAATATAGGAATTTGTTTTAAAGAAGAAGAAACTGGAGAGTGCAAAGGAAAAGAGGGATACCCTTTTTGCTGAAGTCCGGTATGTATATGTATATATTGATGTCAATAAGTAGAGGGAGTGTTATCTACACTTCTCCAGTAAGTAATATTGAACGAGGAAATACGTTTTTTACTTTTCATGAGTTTCAGATTCTTGAGGCGGAGACAGAAATATCTTTTGAAAGCCCAGTCTCCGAGACCAGAACTAGATACTGATGTTGTTTGTCCACCAAATTCAGCTTTAGATAGGAAAATGATGGAGAGAGAAAGGAACCGTAGCTCCTATGGTGTTGCATTGAAAAATCACTATCCAGTCCTCGTTTCAAATTCAAATGTGGTAATTGAATTGAGCCCCTCCTTGGCCTTCTCAAGCCAGAGAATAATGAACCTCTAATCTTACACTAGTTTTATTGGGTTTCAAATTTTCTACAGATAGATAAAGAGAAGTGGGAAGCAGAAGAAAAACAAGTTTTAAGGGGGAAGGGAATTCTAAGGAAAATGTTCAAAGGAAAGAGGAAGCCATCTGAAAGTTCCTTTACAGATGACAAACGTGCAAGCAAAAAGAAAATTTCTTGGCAAGATCCATCGAATTTAAAGGTCTAAGCCCATACATCTGTCTCATGGGTATGGACCCTTTGTTTTAAGTTCATTGACATACAATATGGTTCAGCATAATTCATGTATTTTGTTTCCTATGTATAAGAATAATGAACAAAGCAGAATCTCAAAAACAAGACAAATTTTGCGAATTTTTATTTATATCTTTTTTGTGCCCCCAATTGAAAGTTGGATTCTCTCCGGATGATCATGTTTTTATTTTTCTTCTGCTTGATTGTTGATTACATGCCATATTTATTCATTTTTAGGAGCTTATTTGCTATAGTATAGATGCATGGTCACTGGAACATATTGATCAAGTGTTAATTTCTGGTTGGTTCTGTTTTGAAATATTGTGGCCTTTTCCATACCCCATCTTTTCCCGAATGGACAACCGTTCGGATTGGTAATTTAACATTTTCGTTATCTGTTTTGATGCTATTGTTAGCGACCCTCTGTCATCTAATTTGGTTGTGTTCAGTTTGCCACTTATCATCTGAATAAATGCTTACTGGGGTCAAATGCTGTACAAATGTTTATCGATAGCATGTCTGTATGGGGTGCTGAAAGTATGGATCGTTAATGAATTTATGGAAAATCGGTTCCTGAAAATATATAGAAGAAATCACATCACAATACACATATTTGAATGGATAGTTTATTTTCAACTAAGTTGCTACATCTGTGTCCTTGGGTATGTACTAGAGATTGCTAGATAAATGTCTAATGTCAATCCGATTTTCACTTATTACAAGTTCCAAAATTCTTACAAAGCACTTCCTGTGTCTCCTGTATAAGTCCTACATGGTAGTGGTTCAATCTGATCGATTAATAAAATACTCGATGGCTTTGATGCTTCTAGGTTAGCTACAGCCTACAGTGAAACTAGTAGATATCTTCTTGCGTTATGAGGAGCTCAGTTATTTAGTTCCATTATATATTTCATCTGTTTTAAAATTATAAATACTTTTGAGTTATATCAAACTATGATTTACATTTGTTAAATTTTTGAAATTTCAAAGTTTGTAAATAGAAGTAATATTTTATATTTAGTTTACAATATTGACTTTAACATCAATTAAAATTAAATAAATTTATTTTTATTTTGAATTTTAAATTTTAAATTTTAACCAAAAATATTACATAAAAAGTCTGTCTCGTATCTCTAATCTAAATTGCAACACTTAATGTCTCAATATAATTGCAATATATTTTTTTTAGAAAATTTAATAATATAAATTACCAATACTTTAGTAAATATGGTTTATTGCTTCATATAATATTCCAACATTATGGCTCACTGCTTTATCCATTATTCTAATATTATGATCTTATCACTTCAATTACTATTTCGCTTGTTAAAGATATAATATTAACACTATGACTTGTCACTTCAACTACTACTTTCCTATCTAAAATTATAATCTTATTAAAAATAGTTTGGACAATTTATTCATAATCAAGCACATGTTTTAATATTTGTGAAAATCAAATCATTGCAATTTTAATTGGATGAAAGAAGTATATTGATTTTGACATTAATTAAAATAAAATAAATTTATTTAAAATTTAAAATTTGACAAATATACTATCATAAGCGCATAAGAGTCCTAATTTTAGAATGTCAATTAGTTTAACTCTCGCGTAATTATATCTATGTTATGAACTTGATTAAAGATTATATTATTAGCTCTATTTGAGTGTGGAAGTAAAAGTTTTAATGGTAAAATAACAATTTACTTGGGACAAATATTAGAAAAGATGAATGAATATACTTATGTACACGTATACGTATATGATTTCGCCAAGCTATCTGCGTGGATTTGTATGTACAAAGCCTCTGCCAGACGCTTTATATCTTCCAAATTTGCAGTAACAAATGGGGAAACCTATGGCTTCATTCCATAGCCCTTCAAAGGTCCGAAAGCAGTTACGCAGCCCTACATGAACTAGATTGTCAGTGTTTTCATTACAGTTGCCTTCTAATTTTTTACGGTTCTCGGGCAAAAATTTACAGTGCCACAAACCAAGCAAATAGGGATGATCTAATGTTAGAACAGAAAAATCAAGAACATGATAATGGATATCTCACTACACGAACCACATAAATTACTCAAATGGGAGAAAGTTACAAAGATAACCTAAATGCACAATTCACGTCTGTCACTCATCTGTGGTTAAAAATACAACTGTACATAGAATTTCTTCAAGATAAACCATCTTAAAAATTACAAGAAAAGTTTAGGACCCAAATCTTTACACCAAAAAGAAAAAAGGTAAAGACAGGAAAAGGGAATTTAATTCTTTTGACAGCAGCTCAATATGAGCACATGTCAACACATCAGCAATGACTTACAAAGGTGGTACAATTTTTTATTTTATGGGATGGATCTCTTGCTGCTGGCTTGATGATGATTCACCTTTAGGTGATATTGACCTAGTGTTAGCTCGGTTAGAAGCCGAGGCTTCCTCTGACTGGACAGGTTTCTTAAACTGGACTAAAATCATAGTCATATTGTCACATCCCTCGCCTCCAGCTGTAGATGGTGCTAAGCACCTATCAAGTGTTCTTTCACATATTGCTGAAAGCTTGCTTTCCTGCGCAATAAATCAGTAACAACAGGTGCCTTTCTGTAACTTTTAGGACATATGTGCCGAAATGGAATTTAGGATAAAACAAAGGCCACAAAATGCATTTTACTTTAAATTCAAAAGTCTGAAAACCCTAGTTCTATAGATCTGGGATAATTTCCAACTCCAAAATGATGGAAATCATAGAATTTACTCCAATAATAATTATAATGAAATTCCAATTTTGACCAAACTAGAATTGCATTATAATAATTTCAAACTCCAATTCTCACTCCCCGTGTGACACATCATGTGCTTTCTTGTTGTACTGTATATAAGATTGATCTGTCTACAAATATATAAGCCATTCGTTTAAGCATCTCTCAGTTCAAGTTCTCTCATCAATGACTACAAACTACTTTATTTTATTGCACTGGTTTAAAATTTCAGGATTTTAAAGTTCGGTCCCAACTAGTTTCAGTAGAACTGGTTGAAGTTAATGTCATCTTAGTTTTTTTTATTAAGTTTTGTTCTATTTATGTCCCAAAATATGTACTTTCCAGTTTTTGAGTGGGACATATAACAGGTTAACATTTTGCCATTGGGACAATATTCATACCTTTTGGATATTGATTTTCCAGTTTTTTCTGAAAAATAGTTTTGCCTTTGCCAAAAAGAACAAAGGTAATCTGATACACTTACCGACTTCAACTGCTCATGTATAAAATCTACTAGTTGCTGGCTTGACAAGCAATCCCTGTAAAAAATAAATTCCCATAAGCATCAATCATCACATTATATTTGTATGCATTTGTTGGTATTGCCTTGGTGTGAACCAAAAATTTCAAAATTCTTTTATATTTTATTCCGTCTTAAAAGTTGCATCAGACTCTTCCACACAGACAAGGAAACAAACAAATTTACCCAAAGGCTTAAAAGCATTTTTGATCTTGTGTTTTTTCACATTGACATTGGACTTCAGAAAAAGAACTTTTAGAAATTAAACCTTGAGCCATATGAATTTCCAAAATTTAAATCTTCCGGTGAAACTCTGTCCAATTTTGGCCGGATTATGGCATGTGCTTCTCACATGCATTTTCATAAGGGCATTTCAGTAGCTTAACAGTCTCTTAACTGAACTTCAAAAAATTCCTCCTTGCATGACTCAAACAGGAAACTTTTAAGGTTCATATGAAAAAATCCATACAGCTCAAGGTTCAGTTTCTAAAAAGTTTTTTCCTGGGGTTCAATATCTAAAAAGCGTAAAAACATGAGGTCCAAAATGATTTTTAAGCCTAAACCAAAAAAGTAAAGGTTCATAGGCATACCAAATGCCATCACATGCCAGCACCATAAATTCATCGTCTTCACAAAGCTCAACCTAATTGAACATAGATAAACATAAAAGTAATCATCCAAAATAAATAGATACTATCAAAATGAATTAAGCAATATTGGTAGCTCAAAGTTTGGATTCAGAGATAATATGCCTGATTTCTACCACCAATTGTCTCATAGTTGGTAACTTTATATTGCATAAGAAAGAAAGCACATACAATATTTATATCTGGATTGGCTGTTACAATTTGCTTTTCTGCAGGCAAAAACTTGTTCTGCTTGAATTCCATGTCTCCTATAACAAATATGAACGGGTTATGAAACTTGGAATTTATAATAAGTGACTGCCACTGATCAAACTCTTAAGAAACTAGGCTACCAAAGCAGAATTGAAATTTGAAAACTTCCATATAATCAGAAGTAAGCCAAGCAAGTATGGTACCTATAGCTCTTGCAAGATTTAGACTGCCATTGACTCGTCCTGCATGGATAAACCCACCAGCTTTTAAAATCCTTTCCTTCTCAACCTCAAGCTCAGGTTTATGGTCTCGGGAAAGATTGTATGCCTGCACAAACAAGAGCCTAAGAAAACTGCGTATATTTGATTTGATTCTAAATGTTGATATATATTCCTTAGCAGAATACATGTTTCATATGTTTATGATTTTAATTTTTAAATACCACATGTCCATCTATTCATTTTCAATCCAAATTAGCATCTAAGAGCGAAAATGATTTCCCTTCAACCATCAGCAGGAAAAACATAAGCATGTTTCTCGAAAATCTTAATTACCTGACCCTTTCTCGATATTACGCACCGAGAATCGCCGGCATTTGCAACAACAATTTCGTTGTTTCTAATAACCGCAACACAAGCTGTACAACCACAAGTTGGTCCCGAAAAATCGGAGTGTAGACCCTGATTGTGATGCAGAGTATAAACAAATCAGCATACTGACGGAATAAAAAAATAACACTAAGGGGCAATTAGAAATTAGGCACAACTATATGGCTCCAAGAATAGTATCAGGAAAAAAGAATGAATACCTAAAAGCTCATCAAACTAGTTGTTTATAAATCTTCAAGTGGAAATTATAAACAAACAGTGAACCAGTTACAAGAATATATTGAAAAATATGTTACCAGCGGTAGAATCATAGTATATTAGAAAGAAGGATTAATAATGTCAGATTACTTAATTGATGATCAAAGCTATCAAAATAGCATCCATTCATCCCACTTTATTTTTTACCTTTCCTTTTATGGCTGTCCCAAAACTGAATTCCTCTAGATTTTTGTGTTTCAAATCATTATTACATGTTTCACAATTCTTGAAGTTCATTGACTAACGTGTTTGTGATACCTCTGGAGCCATCCATTAGAAACTACGGCGTCCAAATTTAAATTTAATAATAAGACGACATCCCCTTTTCATTCTAAATTACAAGAACTAGAATAGAATGATTTAATGAAGCAAGTACCTCCTCAAAAGCCCAATCATCAACTTTGTCAGTTCCCTCACCACCTTTTGGAGACCATATCAAACCCTCTATCATGCCGGTAAACTTGTTCATTTTATCACCCAAAACAGCTAGCTCCCTCCACCCTCTTTGTCCACGCATCATTTCATCCATTCTGAATCAAAAATTGCAATTATTTGCAAGCCATTAAAATAAAACCATATGAAAAATTCATAATTGAAGAGCTACGTATATGGATAGATCAACTCAAAAGCTTTCCACCACAGCAATAACATTTCCTATTAGTTTCGTTAAATTATTAGGTTCGGCAAGAACAATTCATTTCTCCATATTATTATTGGCAGGACCCAATAGTAAGTAATGCCTTCATATGACTTGCGCCAAACAATGCATTCAAATAATCCTAGAATAGCTTATAGCGACTTTTTCAATAACAAGTACCAGGAAACAGTTTTAAGATCATAAGAACATAGTATCCTTGAAACGATAGTCAGGAAGTGTGAGGTTGAAATGAGAAAAAATTTATAAGTATATATTTTTGGTGCAGACTTGAACACTGTAAAGATGCAAGGGGCTTGGTTGACATCACTTGTGTTTTTAGGGAAGTATGGACTCGTTACTGATTATTTCGGTGGTCTTATTCCTATTATTACCAACTCAATAATTTTTAAGTTAAACCAACTTGCATATATATGTAGAAATATATATCCCCTTACAATAGACACATTACTGATTACAGGTTCAAGCACAAATTAGGATGTTAAACTTATAACACTTACAACATGCACAGAGAGGGCTGTTGCACCGAAAACAATCTAAGCAAGACAAATGTCCAAAAGAACACACTGAAGAACATAACCACATCTAGGAATAAAGACTTAAAAAGTTTCCAATGATAGATGAACAATAAAGCAGATAACCTGAAAAAGGCTTTCTGAACCGAGGTTCCAATATCTCCAGCAGAATATGCATCATACTTCAGCACTTGTTGATGAAGATACTTGGCACAAAATTTAGCAACAACCTTACCTACAGTTTGATGCAATTGAGAGGTATTAATAATCTATATATATGTTATTATCAATCATTCTTCATGATAATATGTAGGGGGGCAACTAGAAATTGTCAAATTGAAGGGCGTAAAAAGTTTCTCCGATTCAATCACTTGTAAAGACATCTCTATCATGAAAAAATTGCCAGGAGCAAGAAGACGTGTGCGTAATATGAAATGCTATTCTTTGTGGATCCTTGGAACATTGTCCAACAATAAGTTGATACCGTTCTGTAGCTTGACTTAGATCATGCTTAGTTTTCCGAAAGACTGCTTAAAATGCTGGCTAAAAACCTTAACTACCAAAGTCTATATATACATATAAATACATCCATATTGAATGTATGTGTGTATAGCAACTCCTTTTATATACCAAATGGTACTAGAGATTATTTTGTGCCCAGCAACACATTAAAATTTAGAGCTACAATCTCACCGTTAAATTTCTATATCAGCATTCGGTATATACGAGGCACTTACAGTAAAAGGGCACTCCTACAATTAGTTACATATGTTCATCCACATCTATCAAATTTCCCATTCAGTATTATTCTCGTTTAAGATCCAAGAACTTGAGCTGTCCCAAAGCCTACAGTGTAAAACTAGTAGAGCAATAAATCTTCCAATTGACAACATGTACGAGGTTTGCAAATTACACAATACTTGGATTGGGATTCCACAAATAGATTCAGGTTCTTCATATAGAGAAATAATTATAGTCAAAAAAAAAATTACGTAATACACGGGTCTGCTGGGTGCTCACCTCCATGGCCATCATAGACACCGAAGAAGGAAGTGGAAGCGTCCAGATTGGTGATTGCTGCATGCTAAAAGCAACAATACCCATGTAAATGACAAGTTAAAATGTTAAGTAAATTGTTAGAGAATGATATACATTGTTGGGCCCCCTGTGTAAAAGACTAAGAATTAAGAAATTAGGAACTTAACATGTCATCCTACTTCCACCATTATCGAAAGTGCAAATGCATTTTAGTTTGTCTCTCCACGTGCAAGTTGCACATGAGGGAAGCTCTAGAGCATGATATACATTGTTAGGCCCTCCCTTCCACACGTTTAGGCTATTAGATGAGTTGGTAACTTAATAGTGATTAAGTTTTGGACTACCTAACACATTTTCACGCAATAAGAAATTGACTAAAGATATTGACAACTAAAACATGAATTTGCGACGAAATTACTGCTGTTTCATACAAGTCATTCTCTAAACTTAAAATATATAGTCCTCCAACATTATAACAAAGTTAAGGACAAAATCAATATAACAAGCTAAATAGTTCTCAGAACCTGGTCATCCTTCTCTTCATTGTAAGCCCTTCTATAATTTTATCTTATTGCTTAACAAGGATCATGAAAGAAAGAGAAATACTAAAGAGATAAATTTTGAAATTTGGCTGCAGTTCAGACAGGATCCTGTAGAGAGCTTACAGCCTTAGCATCAAGCCTTATGGTCTTAGTACATGATTTGCATAAGCTTATTTTTCAGTTTATTCGGTTTTAAATATTTTTCATTCTGTTTTGAGTCAAGGTTTGGTTTCTGCTTTTGCTATAAATATCAATAAATCACCAAATATTAAGGGAAAGGGAAGCCAGCAGTAACTTTTTCTTTTATATGTGAAGCTCAAAGTGAGGAAGGACAAGTGTCGTTTTGTATTTCAGTTCAGTCATCAAATGTGGTACGTGATTTTGTAGTCAATAGTTACACCTTTGTCTTTTATTCTTTCAATTGAGTGTAAACAACATTGAAGTCAAACCTCATTTTCAAAATTTGCATTTATGAACACAAACTTCATCTTTAAAAAGGTAAATTTTAACATATGCCAACACTAATAGATTTAACACAAAACATAACTGTCCAGGTACACTCACCATCAGCTTATCCATCAATGCAGTATAAGCCATCACTTACCTCAAACGCTAGGAGTAACCACATAATTAGATTTATGGACATTACGCATTAAGGCACAGGATTTTATGCTTAAGAAACACAGAGAAATCGCATTGAGTACTCACAGCATCTTCCATTGTCGCGCGCCACCCTTGCATGGAAGATAAACCATATCTAAGCCTATCATCCTCACCATCTTCAGAGAACTTTTCAGTTTTCGGAGTACTGAGGTATATACCCATCTGCTGAATTTACAACTACTCTCAATCATTAATCATTTAAAGCAGAATTTTTACCCCCAAAAAATAGAAAAGGAAAAAGGAAAAGCTCACCGCATTACTAAATTTAAAATTTTAATCTTTTATTCTATGTTCGAAACACTTATCAAACTACTTTTCTACCCAAAAATTTGACTTCAACTACTTTTTTTCCCATTACAACTAGCACACCACTAAATAACAATAGAAGCCAATAATACCAGCTTGATTGTTAATGACATACCCACTATTTCTAAATATATTAATTGCTTAGCAATTATATGCATCTGAATCAGCTAAGCTCAAGTCAGTCCAATTTTTCTATCCAATATCACATTTTTAGTAACTTATTCTTGATTTATCGATTACGGATCAAATCAAGATCTAACATAACCTATGTGGTAAATGGAAGAAACATCAAGATTCATTTAGCAGTGATCCAAAGTCCAGACAGTTCTAAATGAACTAAAACTGAATCGAAGTAGACACAATCCACATTCAGGGCTTTCTTCCTATCAAGATCAAATAAAGAAAACAAAATAAAGAAAACCCAAATACAGTTCAATTAACAATGATTCGTTGAACAACGATATATAAACATAGTATTGTAAGAAACTTACTGCAGTGCACACCAGTTGAATTTGGTGTTCTCCAAACACAGTTCTGGATCAGACCCAAGTGAGAAACACCAAACAAGACTCGATCTTTATCTCGATCAACAGAAACCCAGAAGGATTTTGAAGTATGGACTGAAAATATGAATCAAGAAAATGGCTAGGAGAGGAGCAATAAAAGATCTGTCTGTTCGTTCAAAGGGGATATTCACAGAAAATTATTTAGTATTTTATTTTTTTTTGGTTTTTGGTTGAGTTGTAGAGGTAGAAACAATAGATACAGATTTTGGTGACTTAACGGTGGTGAAAGTTGATCTTCTTTACTTCGCAAAAAACAAAAAAGTTGATCTTCTTGGTGAAGATAGTGTACTCAAATTTTGCACCTCACTTCGTTGTTATTTTTCATGGAAAGTGCCTGTCTTTTCTTGTTTGGAGCATGGCAATTTGAGCATAATTGATAAGACACTTCTTTTTTATATAAATATAGTATATAAAAATATTTTTAAAATATAATATATAAACATATTTTTAAAATTTTATATAAAAATTAAAATAACATAAATTAAAAAAAATTATTTCGTACAAATATTTTTCTATCAGTGTCAGATCAGGTTGATTATGGATTTTACTAGTCACTAGCCCACGAGTGAATATGACAAGAAATGGAACAAAATGACAAATTTACCTTGAAAATAATTACAGTTCGCATGCACACGTTTGAAGGGTTATCATTTTCGCAAATCCGACTATAATGTCCGTGAGTTTAAAATGTGATAAAAAAATAATAATAAAAGAAAATTTTATATTTATATTATTTGTGAGTGTTTTATGATTAAAAAAATGATAGAAAAAGTTGATAATTTTTTTATTAATTTTTTTGTTAAAAGTAATAAGATTTGAGAAGAAAAAAAAAACAACTTTAAATATATTTTTTATATTAGTCTCTATTTATCCTACTTTTATAAAAAATAAAATAATAATTTATTTATTTTCTTTTATATTCTATTATATTTACATCGTAAAATATTGGTTGAATACCTTTTTGTTTCTTATTATTACCACCAACTGTTCTTTTGTAGTTGAGCCTAATTGTTTGGGACATCTCATTATTGTAATATTGGTTGAACCTTTTTGTTTCATGGACGGAACAATTTATTTTATTGCACGTTGGCATAAACTGAAAATGGAATACTAATGAAAGTTGAATAAATCTAAATTAAAATTATGAAATTTACAATTTTTAAATTATGAAAATTAAAAAAAAATTGAAATATTATTTTTTTAAAATTTAATTTTTTAATCTATTATTAATTCTCCCCCTCCTCTTAAAATAAGGGAGGAGATGGGGGAGGGACAGAAGGAAAGAGAGGATTTTTTTATAAAATAAAAAATATATATTTGCCGGAGGAGGTGGGATTCTGCTGGGATTTGATTATTTTTAGGATTTGATCAATATTTATTTCATAAATTAATTCAATCTTGAATCACAATTTCGAAGACCTTCTAAAAAGTACTCCAAAGGTCAAAGGGTCAAACCCTTTTGGTCACCAACCAAAAAAGAAGACCGTTCAAGTGGCAAAGGAGATAAGAATAAGTAGGAAAGTACATCAGGCTAAAATAATTAAAAATTTATTTACTAGTTTGTCCCATCTTATTAACTAATAGGAGCACTACTTTATTTGTACATTAATATTATATAGTATTTAATTTACTAAGAAAATATATTAGCGGTTGGTTTTAATAATATTTTCTTAATTAAAATTTTTAAAAGTATTTTTTAATAAAAAATATATAAATAGATATTCTAATTTATGACTTATGTTTTATGTAATATTATTAAGTTACATAAAGTTATAAATACCTATTTTTAAATTTAAATTTAAATTTTAGTTTTGTAGAAGTAGAAAGAAAAGTTTTAAAAAAAACTCATTATGTGAAATAAGAAAAATTGCGAAGCAAAAAAGTAAAAAGAAAAAATGTAATAATTAAGGAAAAACAAATAAAAGACATTTAAGTCTCTTATGTTATTTATTATCAATACTATTAATTAAATTTAAATTAATTTATATTTATGATTCAAAGTTGATATTTATCATATACAGTTACATAATATTTCAATAGAAAAAAGTTATTACTTTGGATCATGACTTTATCTTTATTCATAACTATTTATTTATTTATTATAACCATCATTAACTCTTTATTTATTGAGAAAAAAAAGACAATAAAAGATAAAAAAAAAAGTTATGAATTGCATATACACCCTCTTATTTAAAATTATAAATTTAAATTTAATTGATATTAAAGTCAATATTATAAACTTCATATAAAATATTATTATGTTTAAATTTTAAAATTTTAACAAACTTATATTATAATTTAAATTTTAAATAAAATTTAATTATACTATAATTAAAAAAAAAAAAAAAAGAACAACACGTGATGGTCAATTAAGACCGGGTCATAAACATGAAAATTATCTTCTTCTTCTTTTTTTTTTTTTTAAATAAAAGAGGTATAAATAATTTATTTGTTAAATAAAATATTATAATTTAAAAATAAATTATAAGGTGTCCTAATCACTATCCACATTTAAGATTGGACCGTACTAGCAAAAGCTAGAATACTTTTATGATGATAGTGGTATTATAGTAACTTGTTCAAAGTTGGTGGTGGTCAGAGAATTTGATGAAAATGACGGGGCTTCGTTTGTAAAATTATTACTATATTATTATTATGCCCACAGAGTCGAGTCGTAAACTCGTAATGATCGATATCTGGCCATCCAAATCCAACAAAGGGCTGCAATATCAGTATATATATATATATCCTACGGAAAAACATGTGTTCTACAAAAATGTACCGACGGGTTTAATAATGTTTAAATAAATTTAATCAGATTTTAATCAAAATAAAAAAAATTTAAGTAGTTTTAATTAATTTTAAAACGTTTATAGCTTTTTAAATACAGAAAAATATGGAGTATTAGTAGTATAACAATTGAGAAAATTCCACTTATTAATCCTTAATATAAACTTATAAAATACTGAGATATTTAAGATTTATTTGGTAGTCATTTTTAAATTGTAATTTACAGTTTAAATACAACTTAAATTTTTTTTATTAAAATTAAATTTAAACTGTAAATTTAATTTTTTAAATTAAAATTTAATCTATTATAATTTATTAAATATAACATTTTATTACATTTTAATTTCATAAGTTCCCAATACTGCAACTAAACGTGCCCTTGTTCATTTGCTTGTTCATTCAACACAAATATTATAAATAAAGAGTACAATATACCGCATATATAGATCAATAGACAGTAATATTATATTCTGTACTTCCAAATTTCAATTCCTGCTTTGCTTCTCCTGTTTCTTTTATTATATCCATATACCTGTAGATTTATTTTTCTTTAATTTACAATTTACAATTTAAATTTAATTTTTAATTTTTATTAAAATTAAAATTAAATTATAAATTTTATTTTTTAAATTTAAATTTAAAATATTATAATATATTAAAAATATTATTTTATTATATTTAAATATTATAAACTCCCAACACCGTAACCAAAAGTGAACTTGTTAATTTGCTTGTTTATTCAACACAAACATTATAAATAAAGAGTACAATATAATGCATATATAGATCAATATACAGTAATATTATATTCTGTACTTCCAAATTTCAATTCCTGCTCTGCTTCTTCTGCTTCTTTTATTATATCCATGTACCTGTAGATTCCTTCCACACAAACGCCCCCCACCACACACTTTTTTTACTTTGTACCCATTTCTTACTTTGGTGAGCAATTTGCAGGCACAGAAAGGTTGTATTTTTATGTTCTCAACTTTAAAGATTGAGAAAGAAGTATGATAAGAGGTCCTTATCTCAGGATCTAATAATATTATTTACTGGCTTGTGTGAGATATTGGATTGGGAAACATGTCTCAGACCAACTGGGAAGCTGATAAAATGTAAGCTGTTGACTACTTTTAATCTAATTTTAGTTATTCTTGTTTCAATTTTCACATGGGGTTGTGTTTGATTTTCAAACAATGGCCTCACCTTGATGTTTTGTATTGGATTTACCTTCTGGCGATCTTTCTATTTACGGGTTTTGCTGTTTATTCTCATTTTAGCAGGTTTATTGTTCTTGTTTTTCCCCACTTTAGGCGCTGTTAATAGGGTTTATGATTCCTGCTACTTCTCAGTTTTTTAGGTTTTGTAAGGTTATAATTTCTTCTTATTGAGTTGCCCATAGTTTTATGAAGATGGAGGCTTTGGGTCTCTGGTCTTTGAGGGTGTTATTGACTTATGTGCAGTTTGTTCAGTTGCCCTTTTAACTACTGGGTTGCTGGATTTTGGTGTTATGGAATTTATTTAGGAATTTTAGGGTTAAAATGATGGTTTTCCTCAAATTCTTTTGGGGAATGTTTGTGTTTGGAGTGTGTTCTTCTTTGCTGATATTTTAAGTTGCTCATTCTTCCTCAAGTTTCAATCTTTCTGCTGATATATGTGTTATTTTTATTTGGATAACAGGTTAGATGTGTATATCCATGATTATTTGGTAAAGAGGGATCTAAAGGCTTCTGCTCAGGCATTTCAAGCTGAAGGAAAAGTATCATCTGACCCAGTTGGTAAGTTCTTTTTTTATTGTATATGTGAACAGGGAAGAGAAAAACACCTTTTACATTCATGTTATTTTGTAATTGATTTTGAAAATATTTGGACGTGGGCATTTTCAGCTATTGATGCTCCTGGTGGGTTTCTCTTCGAATGGTGGTCGGTGTTTTGGGATATATTTATTGCTAGATCGAATGAGAAGCACTCCGAAGTTGCTGCATCTTACATTGAGGTTGGTTTGGTAGCTAGCTTTGTTGACATTATAATTTTTTTAATTGTTTCTTTCTAGTGAAATTTTGATTTGCCATTACTTCGTGATTGATGGAAATCTGAGGTCATGAAGAATCTGTGTACTAGTATACGTGCATTATTTGATAGAACTGAAAAATTGCAGACTCAGCTAATTAAAGCGAGAGAGCAACAACAGCAACAGCAACCTCAACAATCACAACACCCACAACAGCAGCAGCAGCAGCAGCAACAGCAGCAACAACAACAACAACACCAACAATTACAGGTACGGATTCAAGTGGAATTGCGATCGATATTAAAAAGATGAACCTAATATTAGATATATATGATATTTCATCTCTATTTATAATGAAAGTGTAAAGTAGGAGTATCATGGTCTTTTATTATACTAAAATAGAAACGCACCTCTAATTTTGGAATGGAGGGAGTAATGTTTATAACCTGAATAAGTTCCTATTTCTATTAGATGCAACAGCTCTTATTGCAGAGGCAAGCTCAGCAGGCTCAACAGCAACAACAGCAGCAACAACAACAACAACAACAACAGCAGCAACAACAGCAAGCACAGCAGCAGCAGCAGCAACGCAGAGATGGGGCCCACATCCTAAATGGCACGGGTAACGGGATTGTTGGAAATGATCCTCTTATGAGGCAAAACACGGGAACTGCTAATGCCATGGCTACAAAGATGTACGAGGAAAGATTGAAAGTGCCACTTCAGAGAGACTCTCTTGATGATGCAGCTATGAAGGTATACAATTCGCTTTATAGTTTGTTCATAATTTTTTTAAAATCATCCAAAACAATTCATCTGCCTTTCTATTATTTATATATTCTAACAGCAAACATTTGGTGATAATGTGGGTCAGCTTATAGATCCCAATCATGCCTCAATATTGAAATCGGCCGCAGCGGCTGGTCAGCCTTCTGGGTACTTTTCCTTATACTAAACTCAACTGCACCTTTTCATCCCAAACTTGTTGGTGTAGGCGGAAAATGAATCTGAATGCTTTTCCTTATGACTTATATAAGAATAAAAATAAAAATATTTTTTTACTTGTGAATATCAGTGAGTCAAAGGAAATGCCATTGTTTTTTCTTGTCATGCATCATCTAAAAGAAACTATACTTTTATTGAACGTAGCGTATTACTATTCTATTTAGTTTTGGTGGACTTTAACATTAACTATGGCTAGTTGTTTTTGATTAGTCTCGAGTCCATGATTTTCTAGTGGCTGTTATCAACACTTACAAAGCTCCTTGTTTTCAGGCAACTGCTTCACGGTTCGGCTGGCGGTATGTCCCCACAAATTCAAAGGAACCAGCAGCATCCAGGGTCTACACCGGTCAGTCCTGCCTTCTCACTTCACTTTTTGTCCCTTTTTATCGATGGTGGGCGTAAAAATAATTTCATTAGCTATACTAATCTATTTTAATCTTTGGGTTTATAGGACATAAAGACTGAGATGAATCCAATTTTGAATCCAAGAGCTGCTGGTTCGGAAGGATCACTGATTGGAATTCCTGGTATTATATTGGCTCGACTCTTGTTATCATTGTCATCTATCTGTCATAAGACCTACGATCAATAAGTTGATTAGACTAAACTGATTTGTTTTTCTGTCTTTGATTGTTTCAGTAGACATGGTTTTAGTGACCAGGCTAAGTATATGTGCGTGTGTGTGTGTGTATGTATGTGTGTGTATTGTATGTGTATGGTTGATTTTAACAAACTGTTTTTCTTAGGATCAAATCAAGGTGGCAACAATTTGACTCTGAAAGGATGGCCTCTTACAGTAAGTTTGTTAATTCTGTATGCTTTTATCGTACTCTGTTGGAATTTGACTTTGAAAGGATGGCAACGCATTTACCCCTTTGCCCTTATCTGTTGTTTGCTTTCCTTTTTAGTACCTCCAATATCTAACTTTTTTCATTTTCCTTTTCGTTTCAATTCATTGTCGGAAGGGAGAACTTTTTGATCATTCAGCAGTTTGACTTTAAATCAAATCATAACTGTGTCAAATTCAAACAGTAATTCTGATTGTTATTACTAGAGTGATGAGTCAATACATAAATGTTCAGTCAAAACTGTCTGAACTCGGTTAATCTTAGTCACCTGGTTTGGTTAAAATGCACTTCACTAAGTACTTGGTCTTTCTTGCTAGTTGCTGAGGAATAAATTCTTTCACCCCTCTATAATTATATTTATCTTATTGTTTTTATTCTATGACTTGTTTGTTAGGGTCTTGAACAGCTTCAGTCTGGGCTTCTCCAGCAGCAGAAATCATTTATGCAGGGTGGGCCACAACCCTTCCATCAACTTCAGATGTTAACACCCCAGCATCAGCAGCAGCTGATGTTAGCACAGCAAAATATGACATCACCATCTGCCAGTGATGTAGAGAGCCGACGGCTGAGAATGCTCTTGAACGGCCGGAGCATAAGTCTTGGGAAGGACGGACTTGCAAATTCGGTTGGTGATGTGGGCCCAAATGTTGGATCGCCTTTGCACCACGCTGCTTTGACTCGTGGAGATCCCGATATGTTACTTAAGGTGATTTCCACCTCTTGTCTTGATTTTTCTGCTCATATGTTGATGCATTTGACTCAGTTTATTTATTTCTTATTTTCCCTTTATTTTATATTATTTCTATCATCTGTATTTTATTTCTTTATTTATTTTTCTCCCATTCTATATTTCATTTTTTCCCCCTTTGTTTTCTGTGTAGTTAAAATTGGCACAGTTCCAGCAGCAACAGCAACAACAGAACAGTAATCAGGCACAGCTTCAACAGCATGCTCTTTCTGGTCAGCAGGCTCAGAATTCTAGTCTCAATCTTCAGCATGATAAAATTGTGGGCCCTGGTGGTGTCGCCGGAGATGGTAGCATGTCAAACTCTTTTCGAGGAAATGATCAGGTTTGGTTCATTCGTCTAATTTTTACAAAGTCATGTTCAGTAGTGTTTCAATAATAATTAAAATATTTTTTCTAAGATATTCATGGTGGACGATAAATTTGAATATTTGATGGATCTGACCTATATAAATATTGCTCATTAGATTCTTAACATCGTTTCTAATGCATCTAAGGCTTTGAAAAACCAGACTGGAAGAAAAAGAAAGCAGCCCGTGTCATCTTCAGGACCTGCCAATAGCTCAGGAACTGCGAATACAACGGGACCCTCCCCGAGTTCAGCACCCTCGACACCGTCAACACACACACCAGGAGATGTGATCTCAATGCCTGCTTTGGCACACAACGGTACTTCTTCGAAGCCTTCGATGATCTTTGGCATTGATGGCCCAAACACTCTTACATCGCCGTCAACCCAATTGGTGGGTGTATATATATTTTTTAATATTTCAAATTTCAAGGAATTACGTTCACTTCCGTGCTTATTGGGCATTTTTCATTTTGACAGTGGGATGACAAAGATATAGTGCCAGCTGATATGGATCGGTTTGTGGAAGATGGATCTCTTGATGACAATGTCGAGTCTTTTTTATCTCATGATGATACTGATCCCAGAGATACAGTGGGCCGTTGTATGGATGTGAGCAAAGGTTAGTTTGATAAAAATCAAACGAAATCCAGGTTTGATATAGTAGGAGTGTATTCTAATAATATTTATCTTCGATTTACTTCTAGGATTCACATTTTCGGAAGTGAGCTCTGTTCGTGCTAGTGTGAACAAAGTTGTTTGTTGTCACTTCTCATCAGATGGTAAACTCCTTGCTAGTGGTGGTCATGATAAAAAGGTGTGTGGGATCCGAACTATTTTTTTCTTTTTTCGTAAAAATAAGCTTTAGGAGGAAAGTTTTATGTAATTGGATCCTTCAGAGCCACTTATTCTCGTGTTGATTTTGTGATGCAGGCTGTATTATGGTATACGGATACTTTGAAGCCAAAAACAACACTTGAACATTCTGCGTTAATTACCGATGTTCGTTTCAGTCCGAGCATGCCACGTCTTGCAACATCCTCTTTTGATAAGACTGTCAGAGTTTGGGATGCTGACAATGTAAGTCGAGTTTTTTCCGACTTCCCTACTTATGCAAGGATTGTATGTTCTTAAGGTCTAATAAGTTAATTATTGTTTTATGCCGTGACACCCGAATTTTGCTGAATAAATTTACGGCAAGTACAGACTGGCTACTCTCTTCATAACTTCACCGGACATACTGCATCTGTTATGTCACTAGACTTCCATCCAAATAAAGATGATCTTATCTGCTCCTGTGACGGGGATGGTGAAATTAGATACTGGAGCATTAAAAACGGTAGCTGTGCACGAGTATTCAAGGTAAAGAAACACAAGTCTTGGGCATGATTTCTTTTAACATTTTTTTCCTTCTGATTATTTCTTTATCTATTTATTTTGGCTGGGGGAAGCGATTTGTTCTTTGATCTTATCTACTCTTTTATAAACAGCGTGGCACCACGACGACACTGATGAGATTTCAACCCCGTCATGGAAGATTTCTTGCTGCAGCTGCAGAGAATGTGGTGTCTATACTGGATGTAGAGACACTAGCCTGTCGGCACTCACTACAGGTTGCCTTTTATCTCCATTCCAAAATTAGAGATACTCTAATGAGTTTCAATTGCAAAATCCTAAAATTTAAAATCAATAAAAATTTATATGATTTTAGTACAAACAATTGTAACTATTGTTCCCTCCTCCTCCCCCCCCCCCTTCTTTTTCCTCTCTATTTCCCTTGGTGTGTGGCATGGCTGACCTTGTACGTGTGGATTTGTGATTGTAGGGGCATACAAAACCAATTCATTCTGTTTGCTGGGACCCAACGGGTGAGTTTTTGGCATCTGTTAGTGAGGACTCTGTTAGAGTGTGGACACTGGGATCGGGGAGTGAAGGGCAACGTGTTCACGAGCTAAGTTGTAATGGCAACAAATTCCACTCCTGTGTTTTCCATCCTACATATTCTTCGCTACTGGTCATTGGCTGTTACCAGGCAAGTCATTAAAGTGATGGTAGTTTTTACAGGGGGTGATATTTTTATCCCCTTTTTTGCAAGTTGCACTCCACTGTGAGAATAAATGATGCAAGTTTTGTTCTTTGATAGAGAAATTTTGAATATAAATATCATTGCCCTTCATCACACACACATTCTCACACACGTATGTTTGGGATAGCACCTCTGTAAGTTATTTTTTTCTTTTAAGGTTTTACTGATTTGATTTTAATTTATAATTTACTGTTTCTTTTCTCTGGCAGTCTTTGGAGCTCTGGAACATGTCTGAGAACAAGACGATGACTCTATCAGCGCATGATGGACTGATTGCTGGCTTGGCCGTGTCTACACTTACTGGTTTGGTTGCTTCAGCCAGCCATGACAAGTTTGTTAAGCTCTGGAAGTAAGTTTGGGTTTTCCTGTGTGTATCCTAATACTAATGTTTTGTCAGTCGTTTTGACTTTGTGTGCTTTTTGATGTTTTGTATCTTGATTTTAGTTCTCTTTAACCCTGGAACTTGGTAACCAACCCTGTATTAAAGTTGTGGTTGCTTCTGTTGTTTATCAGTTGTTCCTCCTAACCAAAATTTGTATTTAGAGACTCAAATCTTCTCTTGAGTGTAAAATTGTATAATAACCATTTCTGTTTTGATCTTTCCTTGCATCAATTTCTTTGTAAAACTGTTGTCATGATTGGAGGTAACATGGCATAAGAATATATTCTTGAAGTTTACAAAATGTGGAAGTGGGACTTATTTTTTGAGACAGATGAAGTAGTATTGTATATTTTAGAATGTATTCCCATATTGTGTTACTGTTTCCCTGGATTTTCTTATTGCAAGTTATCCCGTTTAGTTGCGTTGTTAATTGTTACTACCTTTATTTAATACAGGGTTATCAGCGCATGAAGATACAAATAAAAACAAAAAGCAAATCTCACGGGGAATCGGGACTCCCAAATTGTAATATGAAGTTCCGCTAGTGTCATTACAAATACGAATAATATAACAGTTTTATTGTGGGATGAGTAATGTTCTTAAAACCAAACTGATAGGCAGTAGAAAGGTGGATCTAAAGTTTAAGCAGTTATAATTAAATATAAATTGTAACTAATTGATTTTTAAGCGTTTAATTAATTTAAATGTTAAAGGACACTTAAGATCTAACTGGAAATTAACTAAATTATGTGGAAATTTTTGGAATAGAGATTAGAGAGAATGGGTAAGGTATGGGGTCCATACTTGCGTAAGAGAGAGAGCAAGTCATGATCATTATCTAGCTAGGGAGCATGTGCATATATTGCCGCTTAGATATGCTGTGGAAATGGTCCATGATTTCCAATTTTGATTCTTCTTGGCATCAATAAACTAATAAATTTGGACGTGGTAGTATTGAAACGTCATCTAACATGAACTTAAATCATTATTTAAGTTCACATAATATAGATGATAAAGAAAAGAAATAAAGTAAACGAAGTTCGAAGAGGAAAGAAAAAATGGCAGGAATCGGTTCTTCATTCCAAATTCCGGGCATTGACTTCTCCATGGTTTCCTCTGAGAAGATGACCGGAGGTTGGTGGCACAAATCACTCAAGAAAGTCCGAGAGACTTGCGAAAACTATGGTTGTTTTGAGGTGGTTTATGACAAGATTTCGTCGGAGTTGCATGGACAGGCATTCTCAGTTTTGAAAGAGCTTTATACTCTCCCTACTGAGACGAAGAAGAAAAATGTGAATTCAAAGCCATTTCATGGCTTTAGCACCATTGCATGAGATCTTTTGGAATAGAATATGCTACCAACCCGGAGTCCATTAAAGGAAACTTCAATGACAGAGATGCGAAAATTTTGTAAGTAAATTTTATTTTCTAACATGTTAGTATAAATCTTTTTATTTGATAATATTATGTTATGCTAGATGTTAATTTATTCTTGAAATTCTTATGTGGAGAATAATTTACATATAAGTATCTTTTGTATTA